>CAUYUJ010016257.1:20000-37500 GCA_963575745.1 Prorocentrum cordatum
TCTCCTTTTCCTCCTCAATGTTTGTCCGCCCTCCTCTTGTTCCTGATTACTCCCGTCTTCCTCCTCCTCCTCCTCCTGACCCCCCTCTTCTTCCTATTCCTCGTCCTTCTCTTCATCTTCCTTCTTTTCCTCCTCCTCCTCGTCTTCAGGGTCGGCGGCACCTGCCGTAAAGCCTTCGCAATCACCGATGGTGATCGGTCGATTAATCTCCTTGGGCTGCCGATTGCGGCTGTACCTTTCCGCCTGGTCGTTGCCGAGCTTATCAACAGCCGTGTCCCAGATACGTTCGGCGATGCTATGGAGTGGGCCCGTGCTTCTATGATTCTCCTCACGCTTGCCACTGCTGTTTCCAGCAGCTGCTGGAAATGTGCACTCGTGTACTCCGTCTGCACGCCTGAACTTTTGAGTCAAAGCCTGCGGCTCCGACTGTAGATTCGGTCGTGGGCGGCCCACTCGAGCTCAGCAGGAGGTTCTCGTAGCTCTGCGCGTGGCCCTTGTAGCCCAGCTCGTGGTCCTCATTGTTCAACTGTTGGCCCCAGTAGCTCTGCTGGAGGTTCTCGTCGGCCAGCCCGCGGCCCCGGTAGCTCCCGCGGTGGCCCCCGTAGCTGAGGAGGTGGCCCCGGTAGATCCGCTGGTGGGTCTCGAAGCTCAACCTGTGGCCCCCGTAGCTCCGCTGGTAGCACGCGTAGCGCAGCTGGTTGCTCTCAGGACTCTGCTCTCAGGCTCTCGTAGCTCAGTTTGCTGCCCTCGAAGCTCAGCAGGTGGTCCTCGTATCTGAGCTGGAAGCTTTCGAGGCTCTGCTCGTGGCTCTCGTGATTCATCTGATGACACCCGTAGCTCTGCTCTCGGATCTCGCTGCTCAGCTCGTGGCCTTTGTATATCAGCCAGTGGTCCTCGTGGCCATGCACGTGGCCCTTGTAGCCCAGTTTGTGGCCCGCGTAAAATAGCAAGTGGCCCGAGTAGCGCTCGTAGCTGTGCCTGCGATCTCCGTAGCTCAGTCGCAGTCCTTGTGGCTGCGCTGGTGGGTCTCATAGCTGCGCATCTGGGCCTCGTAGCTCGGCCAGCGGACCTCATAGCTCAGCAGGTGGGTGTTGACGCTCGTTTTGCGGCTCTCGCCGCCGTGCCTGTGGCCCTCGTAGCACATCTTGTGGTCTTTGAAGAGCCACAGGTGGCCCTGGTACCTGTGCTGGCGGCTGTAATAGCTCTGGTCGTTGCCCAGCTCAGGCAATCCCGCTGGCAGCATTCCAGGTCGACCTCGCGGCTCTGCCGATGGCTCTCGAAGCTCTGCTTGTGGCTCTCGTAGCTGAGCTGGTGTCTCCGGTAGTTCCCCCTGTAATCCACGTAGCTCTGCTGATGACCCTCGCATCTGAGCAGGCGACCGTCGTGGCTCAGCCACTGTGCCTCGTAGTCCTGGTTGTGGCTCGCGTAGGTCAGCTCGCAATCCTCGTCGTTCAACCTGTGACTCGCGTGACTCTGTTGGTGGCTTTCGGAACTCAACACGTAGGATTTGAAACACTGATGGTGACTCTCGTAGCTGCGCGAGTGGTCCTCGTAGTTCAGCTCGCGGTCCCCGAAGGTCGACCTGTGGCCCTGGTAGCTCCGCTGGTGGCCGCGGTAGCTCAGAGGGCACACTCTCCTCATAGTCCCCGAGGTCTGAATCGGAGTCGACTGCCCAATGGTCCTGGGAGTGGTCCTGGGGGTCGTGGAAGTACAGGTTGCTATCGACAAAACTGTCGGAGTCGCAATCGTCGTAGGCGGCACAGCCGTACACGCATCCGTCGTAGGCGGTGCGGCCGTGGTCCAACTGTACCTCCTCGACGACGCACTTAGTAACCCCTTCGGGCCGTTCAGTCGCGTCGTTCCTGGCGTCGGTCTTGGTGGCGTATTTGGTGTCGTAGTGGTGGCGGCACTCGTCCTTGGGTTGCCGAGTACGCAGCTCATCATCGCACTTGAGTCGCCAGTTACGCAGCTCGTTGTCGCAGTTGGGCTGCATGCTACGCAGCTCGTGCTTGGACGCTCTCGCAAAAGCGGTCGTCGCAGTAATAATGATGGTGTCGGAGCGACGCTGTGCCCCTTGCTGGACGTTGTATCCCACTCGTTTGGGGGCCGCGTCCGCTCGCGCCCATGTTCCTCTATGCTTGCATGGTCTCGGCATCGTTGGCGGTACGTCTGCACAAAGGCGGGCAAGTCTCGAGCGCTGTAGTTCAACAGCTGGCGCTTGATGTTGTAATCGCGGTTAGCCTTGGCCTTGTTTCGAAATATTCAACGCTGATATTGCTGATGTTCGTGTAGGTCTTTATGTATCTCACGCTGATCTTGGTAATGATCACCTAAAACGTGGTGCATTTCACGTGGATCGTGAAGTATTTGGTGGCGAACGTATCGCACGGCTCAACCCCGTCTGTTCTTCATGTTCCCCCTAATCCCACCAGCCCTTTGGGCGTGAGTGGTTTAGCGAGCTCTCTCTGTTCTCAACCCCCCTTTTTCCCCTTCGGGGAGGGGTTTACCCCTCCCCCTCCCCCCTCCCCCTGGGCCTGGAGAGGTCCTTTCGCGGGTCGTCAGAGGGGTCTTTTTCGACTCCTGGGAGGGTTAAAAAACGACACCCCTCACGAGGATTCTGGCCCCGACGGGGGGGGGGAGAAAAGTGCCCCCCTCTTCTTTGAAGCCAAAATCATTGATTTTACCACGGTTGTGGCCCCATTTTGGCCTTCTGAAGGGGGCAGCGCTAATTAAAGCTCCCCTCTTCTTTCAGGCCAAAATCATTGATTTTACTAAGGTTTTGGCCCCATGTTGGCCTTCTGTGAAACGGGTTCGCGGGCGGATCGAGGGACTCTGGAGGCCTGGGGGCGCGCGGGGCGACAAGCGGGAGGCCCCTCTCCTCCCGGATGTTTTGCGCACTTGAGCCACATCGGCGTCAGTACAGTCATGCTCGCATGCTGTGGGACGCCACCCCAGCGACACTGGACACAGTGTCGCACAACTCGTGAAACACATCAAACTCTGAGAATACTCTAGGGGACCTCATGGGACAGGGGGTTGAGTATTTAAAAGACAGCACCCCCTACTTTAGTGTCCCATGAGGTCCATCACAGCAGCAGACAGGGAGGTGAGGCCCCTAAGATCCACGGACCACGCCCTTTCCCTCTCCCCCCTTCGGTTCCGGGCCCGGGTCGGAGGGTACTGGGCCCGGCAGGCCCGGCGGACGCGAGGGTGACCTCCTCGGCGTCCTGGCGGGGCGTCCTCCTTCTCCTCTCTCCTCCTCAGCCTCCTCTGCGTCCTCGCCAGCCTCGGTGGACTGGGATTCTCTCTGTAGAACCTGTCGCGATGCATTCCGAGTCCGGGACTTCAGCGACAGGTTGAGAGATCGCTCATCGAGCGACCCAGACTCGTCCGTTAGCGCCAGCATCCCCTTGTGCATGAGATCAGTCAGAGCAAAATTCCCTCGTCCTGGGTCGACCTTGGTCAGAGCGTCAGCTGGCATCTTGCAGTGTGGAACCCACCTCACCACTGTCCCTTCGGCTGTCATCGAGTCCCGGACTATCGCCATCTCGATGGCGTTGCGGCGGTCAGCCTTAGCACCCCCGCAGTTCTTGGACAGCGTATCGAAGAGGGACTTCGCATCGACTACGGCGACGCCCTCGGAAGCCTCGGCGATGGCACACTCGTCGACGAGCGCGACTGCAAAGGGGCAGGACGTCCCTGAGTTCCACCATTCAGGCCCCCTCACGTCTCCATACAGGGCATCCCGGAAAACGAGCCACAACCACTGTCCCTCGGCGAGAGCCCCGGAAAGACTTAACGTCTCCGCCGATAACGTGGACGAAACGACTCGACGGAGCCTCTGACTTCTCCAAGACAAGAGCGAAACACGAGAACGACGATTATCCTTGATCCTGGAATCTCCTAGCATCACGAGCCAGCCTCCTTGAGCACCGTCTCTTTTAGCGGACCCGGGGCCCCCCGCGCCACTGCACGTGACCATGGTCACGGCACTCAGGTCCAGGGGCCAAATCGTCAGACAGGAGCTGGCCGTACACCGGAGGTGGCGAGCAACCTTGTTAGCCATGAGAGCCGAGGCTATCTTGACCTGTGGGCATTCGGCGCTCAGCATCGAGGCGGACCCGGACACGTCGGGACGAGACTGGCGGGCCGCCCAGAGAATCTTCGCCACCAGGCCGCGATAGTCTCGGAGCTCTCTTGCATCGAGCAGCTCCTCGGGACATTTAACACGCTCCTTGTCGAGTCTCATGGGACGGACCTGCTCCAGGATATATTTTTCCTGGTCGACGAGAATGCGCCCATCAGACTGCTGGCGGATCCTTCTCCCTGCGTACTCGGCCTCACCGACCTGCCATTTACCGAAACGGAAACGACCGGTCAACAACTTCTTGAGCTCACTCTCATATGAGGGTTCGCAAGAAACAATAAGATCGTCGACCTCAATCACCACAAGAGCCCTGAGACTACCCGAGGCATGGTGGGCAACCCAAAAACACGGCTCCAAAAGGGAGCGCCGAAACCCCGGGGACTTGAGGTGATTGGTCAAGGTCTGGTGCCAGCGAATCGGAGCATCGTTCAGGCCGTAGACTGGGGCCACAAGTTCCAGGAGGGGCCCCCGGGGGACGTCAACGCCATCGCATGGCTCGACATATATCTTCCCGTTGGGGCGGGAGAGGGGGTCCGCCTGGCAAAAGGCGTTCTTACAGTCCGCTATCTGAAGCCTCCACTTCTTGCCAGCTATCAGCTGGAGAGCAACCAACACAGCCTCCTCCTGAGGAGTCGGAGCGTACACGTGCAGAGACTCCGCGTCAGGATCGGCATACCCCCTCACGCACCAGCGTGACTTTGCCTTCTCGCTGGCTCCCGTGCCCTCCTGCGGCTTCCACCGACGGACCATGCGCGACGAGAGAATCCTTGATGGATCCCTCCGACGGACCAGGGTCGCCTCCGCGGGGGGACCACTCTCACTGCCTTGGTGGCGGTCATGGCGGACCACTCGGCCGCGTCCGCCTTCTTGAACTCCTCTCGTTCTTCTGGACTGAGTTTGTTCCAGACGACCTCTTGGCCCCGCCGGGACCCACCTGGAGTCGGTCCGGCCGTGGCGAACGAGGAGGTCGGACCGTGTTCTTCGTCCCCGGGACCCGGACCCCAGGTCGCCAACTCCTGGAGGAGCATCCGGTCCTGTTCGTCAGCCCCGTCCTCTTCCCTGAGCTCGATCAGGCCCTCCTCCTCTCCGCAAGCCAGTTCGATCAAAGTGCCGGGGTCGCCTCTGGCGTCGTCCGCCGAACTCCTCTGGGCCTCCCACTCCTGAACCCTCTCGGCCACGGAGGCCGACTCTCGGAGCTCCACCGGCGTCACCCCGGGACCCGCGGGGATAACGTGGATGCGAGAGAGCAACCCGCGCATGGGCGACCCGGCTCGCCGAGTGTGTCGAGACGTCGATCCCTCAGCTGGTCGGGCGGCAACTCGCGGAGATCTCTCTCTGGCTCTTTCAGGCTCGACTGAAGCTCCTGGATTCGAATCGCCTCGACAGCCGTCGATGGTCCTGACTAGACTGGGAGCGGAAGAGGCAGCGGGGGACGGGCTGGGACTGCCTTCTACTCGGGGGCGAGCTCTAGGGGGTTCCTCCAGGCCGGGAGGGGGATGCAACTTGTCCTCTTTGTCCTCGAGGGGTTCGGTCCTGACAAATCGGCCCAGGTCAGGAGCGGGACGGAGGGGGTACGGGGCATCCAAAGCTCGGCGCAGGTCCTCGGGAAGCTCGCTCTGGTCTCCTAGGCTCACAACCTCGCTGCTTTCAGGAATAGTCGGAAGAGGGGGCCGGGCTTCCACCGAGGCTTCCGCGGGCTCCGAGGGACGAGCCGACGCCGTTCCGCCTCCTCCGCCCGTAGTGACCGGTCCCCCTGCCTCGGCCCCTATCGTGTCCTGACCGTCCCAGGCCTCGTCCGGGGGGGAACCCTCGGATTCGACGTCCAGAGCCCCCACCTTCTTGCCTGGGTTGCGAACTTCGGCCTGAAGGGCCCGAAACTCCGGGGTATCCACGAGTTCGGCTCCGAGCGCCTCGGCACGCGTCGCCTCTCGGACCTGTTCGACCGAGCACTTCCATAGCTTGGTTCGCATCGCGATCCAAACTGTGGTTCCCTTGTGAAAGACGACGGCCCCGGGGCCGACCCACCGGTCTCGCTGCAGCGCGTGAGTTTTCACCCCTGTCACCTTGCGCCACACGTACACCCACTGGCCAGGCAGAAAGACGCGATCGACATGGGGTCGAGATCTCCGGGCCTCGGCGAGACGCGACTTGGCGTCCGCCGCCATCAAGGCCTTCTTGGCCTGCTCACGGATCTGATGCTTTCTGGCGAACGCACTGGCCGCACTATCCTCCGTGGCGGCCTCTGCTTGGACATCTGCTAGGCCGATATCGTCCACTCCCTCGTCGCTGAGAAGAGACCTTGGCAGTCTGGGGTTCTCTCCGAAGACAAGCTGGTACGGAGAGTACCCAGACCGGTGGTATCGATTCTTGGCGGACGCTGTTTCATGAAGCAACAACTCGACCTCGGCATGAGACGTCGGCTGGACATGATCGGAGGCCTTCGTCAGAGCGTTCTTGATCCATCCTCCGTGTCGCTCCGCCCGGCCGTTCTGCCACGGAGACGTGGCGTCGCAGACATGCTGAAACACGCCTGCATGCTCAGAGCCACGGCCGAACGCGCCCAGGAATTCTGATCCTCCATCGCTGATGACGACCTCGGGGGGGCCAAAGATCCTGATCCAGCTCTTGTCAAAAGCCTCCCAGATATTCTCGGACGTCAGTGGTTCCCCGGGACCGAGCAGATGGCACAGCTGAAAGTTAGTGCCGTGATCGAGCATGTTCAGAACCGTCATCTTAGTGCTGAGAATCGTAACGAACAGACAGTCCACAGCAACGAGCCGATTGAACCGGTAGGTTCGGGGAACGGCGGCTCGACGCCTCCACGACGGTCGGGTGTGGCTGTCACACTGCTCGCAACGAAACTCGTGCTTGACGTATTCTATAACTTCGGGCCGAGCCTGGGCAACCTGCAGCATTTTCAAGAAGGCGTCCCTTGACGGGTGGCCCAGGTTCACGTGGGTCCGGGAAACCTCCAGGCGCTGACTTCGACTGATTGACCCGGCCTGCCTCCCCGCTCTCTGACTAGACCCGAGTCCTTCCCTCCCCTCGCCCTCCTCGGGCTCGTCGTCCGAGCCAAGGTCCTCTTGGGCTGGAAAGGAGGCAACCTGTCGGTCGATTGGTCTGGGGGATGGGACCCCTGTCACCCTTCTCTCGGCCAGCCACTCGGGATCCCCCCAAACGCCGGACCACAGGGTTTCCTCCCGGTGCCCGAGGGCGACGATGCGAGCTGACTCCAGGATTCCCTCGCACATGGCCTGGACGAGTCCCGGGGGGTAGTTCTGGGCCGCTCGCGCGAGGGCCCTGCCACAGAGCTGACGATGCTGATGACTCCCGTCGCACCTGAGCAGGAGGGGCTGCAAAATAGACGCACGGTTGGTCATGAACCTGGTTGGTTTCTTGTTGGGTTCTCCTCCCTTCACGGACAAACCGTACTGGCAGAGATCGGCAACCCCCGACACGACGCTCGGCCGATTCAAGATTTCCCGCACCGAGTCCATTTCCCAGGAGCTGGCACCCTCGGGGTGCTCAAGAAGGAAACCACGGGCCCGACCCATCTGGTATTCGGCCACTCTAACGCACAGGGACATGAACTTGAGGCCGGCGGTCTCGGGGTCTGCGAGGTCGGTTCCCTTGAGTCGGTGCCAACTGGGACGACGGGCAACGGAGAAGGCCAGACACTCAGGGCTCATGACTATGACCTCGGGCCGATCTCGCTCTATGATACTCCACATCGCACGTTCCCCTGACGGAGACCCGAGATCATAACCGGTCCGTAAATCCAGGCTCTTGGAAACGGGATAGCCCTGCCCTTTCAGACTGTCCGCGACCCGTGGGACCGAAAAGAGTTCCAAGATCAGTTTGCGGCCGGACCCCAAAAGCCAGTCCTGGACGAGCTTCTTCCGCCGCTTCCGCTGCTTCCTCACCGGTCCCTCCCCTCCTGCGGCCAACGCGGCGTCTCGGACCTCCCTGGGAACCAGGCACTCACTTTCCTGGGAGAAAACCAATCCTGAGATCGAGGGGGCCCGGCCAAGGGAGTATATACCTTCCAGCGGAGACGCCGGTCCAGCCGGAGCCCTCGAACTCGAGCCGGGCGGAGGTGCGTGCGTAGACGCCGAAGCTGTCCACGCCTCTACGGTGGCGTGGCCCAGGGGTTCGTTGGCGATGGCGAGCTGCAACTGCCGCGCCGAGAAGTCTGAGGAGAGGGAGTCGTAGAGGGTGTTTCCTGACGCTCCTGAGCAGCGGATCCTGACCCAGTCCGAAAGCCACTCGCCTAGGTCGCCCGGGTCGGGCCGACGAACTAAGTAGCAGGCCACTTGGGCCATCAGGCGGCATTTTTCTTCTGGATCGAGCCGGTGGGATTCCCAGCCCCGGGCCCTGGAAACCTCATCGAGCGTGACCGTCCGACCTTCCCTAGTGTCCCACCATATGCCCGAGGCTCTAAAGCTGCTGTCTCGGTGACTTTTGCCGAGACAGCGGGATCGTGCGACAGAGGCTGCTCGCCAGATTCCCCCTCCTTCCCCGGGTTCCGCACAGAAAGATCCTCCTGGAGTGGGTCCCTGGAGGTCCCGACCGTCCTGGACCCCCGAGCTCCCTTGGCCCCCCTCCCTGATCCTCCTTCGGCTCTCTGAGCCCCTCAGGCCCCCTTCTGCACGAGCTGCTGGATCGCCAGCGCCAGCTGCGATACCACCTCGCTGTTGGTCTGGATCGCCTTCATCATCTGGTTGAGGTCGGAGCTGCTCGTCTCTACCGTCGTGTCGGCCGAACCGGACGACGCCGCTGGAGTAGCCCTGGCCGCCCTCTTGACGCCCTCCTTGCTGCGACCCTCGACCTTCGGCGGCTCCCAAGGCGGCGTCTCCAGCTGCTTGGTCCTCGCCGCCCGCCGGGCCTCCTTCTCGACCTTCTTGAGCTGCTGGGCCTGCTTCTCGCGGTGCGTGAGGTCCCTTCTCCAGATCATGCTCGAGCACCTCAGGCACTTGACGTAGCGCATGTGCTGGTTGCCTGACTCCCAGTGGGCCCAGGGTGGATGAGGGCACTCCAGGGCGTTCATCTTCCCGGTCGCCTCGTCGCGCATCTCCTGTATCATCTTGGTCGCCTGTCCCACTGTCCCACGTCGGCCACGTGCATCAGCTTGACCGTCATCCGCTTCCAGGCCTTCCTCGGGGAGCTCGTCTGGAGGCCGATGTGGGGCCTGGACGTCGGCTGGGGCGGTGACGGAGATGTGGGACGGGTCGAGGCCGCGCCGTCCTGCAGCGGCGGGGATGACTGTTCGCTCCCCTCGGACTCCAGGTCGGACCCCGGCAGCCTCTCCCAGCTGGTGTCCATCGGCTCCGAGAAGGTGACTGACGGCCGGGGAGTCCCTGGTGCTGAATTCTTCCTCGAGGCCCCCTCTCGCTTCAGACTGGAGCTTCTCCTCACCGCTGGCGTGCGAGCTCTCCCGGACGCCATGGCTTTCTCGTGACAGAGGCTCCTGTTCTCTTGGCCCGTGAGATGAATCGAGGAAATCGGACGTGCTCTCGAGCCCACGAGTCTGTACGACGGTTGAGGTGAGCTCCGAGAGTAGCCTCCTGGTCTCTCCGCCGCCTCCTCATCCTGTGCCACCTCCTCTGGTTCCTGTATCCTCCTCAGCTTCTCCTTCTCTTGTACTTCGTGATCTCCCCGTAGTGCCTCTTGAGTCCTTGAGTTGGGTATCCTGGAATCCTGCCGGGCCGATCCCCCCCTTCCCTTCTACGGTCCCGGGGGTTTCGAGTTCGAGGGGGTCCAATACGGGCTCTCCTGAGGCCTCGGGCGTAGAGGAGGGGAGGATGGCAAAGGAGGAAGGCCTGCACACTCGAAACGTGTCATTCTCGAGGCCCGGCCAGTCGCGCCGGGCCCCCTCAGGAATGTCGAAGTCCCCCGGGAGGCTCTCGTCCAGCAGCGCCATGGTGCGATGGCCGGACCTCTGCCTCGTGAGCTTGACGGTGCGGTCGAGCCCCTCGAAGCGCAGCGTGATCTTGTCCTCGGCCAGGTTCACGACGGCCCCCAGGCTCTCCATCCAGCGCACGGGCAGGAGAAGGGGGACGTCCTCCGCGATCACTCTGAAGAGGATGAGGCACCGGATCCCCGCACTGGTCACCGGCACCATCGCTTCCCCGACGACCCTGGAGCGGCCGCCGATCCCCTTGGCGCTGCTGTTGCCGTCGGTCTTTCTCACCGGGATTCGCCAGCCCTTCTTGTGGTACTTCTCTTGCAATACCTTCAGCTGCTTCTCGCCCACCAGCGCCTGCCCGGCCGCCGTGTCCACCATGCCCTCCGGCTCGTCGCCCTCGATGTCCAGGATGAACGTGCCGAGGATCGCCTCCTCTGACTTCGAACGAGGCCCACCTGGCCCCAGCTCTCTGTCATCGGGAGCTGCTCCCTCTGACCTCGAACGAGGCCCACCTGGCCCCAGTTCTCCGCCGTCGGGATCGCCTCGTTCCCCCGCGAGTCCCACCTGGCCTCGCAGAGGCTGGTCGGCTAGCACTCGTCCGTGGCCCACCTGGCCTCGATCGCAGGACTCGCCGATCAGCACGTTCCGAAACAGCTCCCGAATCCGAGGCCCTCCGACGAGGAAGGCGCCGTCGCCCTCGTCCAGCAAGTCCGCCGCCACGTAGAGCGACTTCCCCCCGAGCTCCTTCTTGGGCCGCTGCTCAATCTGCTTCGGCTTGTACGGATTGGCGCACTCCTTGCGCCAGTGCCCCTTCTGACCGCAGTTGGCGCACCGCGTCCTCTCCTTGAGGCGGGCGATGCTGAGGCGCTGCTTGCCCGCTGGCGGGCGTGGCGCCGCCCGGCCTCCGGCTCTCTTGGAGTCGAAGAAGTCGCGGTCCCGGGCAATGGCCTTCTTCAGCTCTCGCGACTCTGCCCACTTCCGAGGCCGGCCCTCCTTGGTCCTCTTCTCGTCCAGCACCGCGGCCAGGACGGCCGCCGCCTGGTCCTCGTCCAACTCCTGGTTGGCGATCGCCTCGTAGAAGGCCAGCGCGTCCTCGGTGTCCAGGATGAGGTCCTCCTCCAGCTCGAGGTAGACCTCGCTGCTGCCGAACACCTCCTCGTCGTCCTCGTCCTCGTCGTGTCCGACCGCGTACACCCTCGACTTTTTCTGGCTGCTCTTCTTTTTCACGTCCATCTTCTTCAAACCCTGCTTGATCGACTCCAGATCCTCACGGCCCTGGGTGATCGAGAGCAGGTTGATCGCATTCTGTTCGCTCAGGTTCGCTCCACTCCTCAGCTGCTGCACCTGGACCTGCTCTGGGAGCTCGAGCCCGTACCTCTTCGCCGACTTCACCTGCAGGTCCCGGCGCATCACGTACTGGGTGAACGACTCCCCCGCTCTCATCTCGGTGTCCTCCAGTGCCAGCCTGAAGCTCTCCTTGGCCTCGTCGCCGTCCTGGTCGCCCCGGCACCTCTTCAGGAAGTCGATGAGGACCTCGATGCCGCCGGGGGCGTCGAGCTCCTCCGCGTAGTGCAGGAGCCTCTCCTGCATGTCCACGGGCAAGCCGTCGATGACCTTGCCCGCCTGCTGCTCCGCCGGCAGGCCCGTCCTTCTGCTCCATCGCCGCAGGGCCTCTACGTAGGTCTCGAGATGCTCGAAGCCTCCCCACGGCTGAGGGCCCTGCGTGTCTGACGGGCGCCACGTGGACGTCGATCCTCCGTCGGTGGGTGCCCACGGCCGTGGCGGTGGCGGAACCTGCGTCGCCTCGACCGTCAGCTCCGTCGCTGCTGCTGCGAGTGGCTGGGTCGGCCGCGCTGGAGCCATCGTCACCGCGGGTGGCCGTGCCGGCGGCGTCGCCGGCGCAGGTGCCGACGGAGGGGCCTGCGCCGTGGCGGGATCGCTCCCGGCCGCTCCGCGCATCAGCCCGTGGGGGAGCGGCGGCTGCCGCGGCCTCTGGATGGTGACCCAGACCTCGCCCTCGTTCGCAGGTGAGCTGGTCCACCAGTGGTCTGCATATTCATTCACCTGAGAGCCGGTCCACCAGCTGGCTGAGCCCCACCATTCTCTCCACGAATTCCACCAGCCGGCATGGTTGTTCCCAGCCGCGTCGCTCCACGGGTCCCCCTGCAGCCAGGGGTCTGCCTCCTCTGCTGTCGTTGCCGGCAAGGGAGCTCCCGCGCGGCCTGTCCCTCGGCTGCTGCTCCCTGCCGTTGCTGTCTCTGCTCGCGCCCCTTGGTCTCCGCTGGGAGCCTCGGGCGCTGGTGCTGCTACTGCTGCTGCTGCTGCTGCTAGGGCTGCTCTGGCAGCACGCTCCACCTCGTCGGGCGGGAGGGGCTGCTCGCCTCCCTCGGCGGCGCCCGTCGGCCCCTGTCCCTGCCCAACCATCACGCTCCTGCTACCATGTGAAACGGGTTCGCGGGCGGATCGAAGGACTCTGGAGGCCTGGGGGCGCGCGGGGCGACAAGCGGGAAGCCCCTCTCCTCCCGGATGTTTTGCGCACTTGAGCCACATCGGCGTCAGTACAGTCATGCTCGCATGCTGTGGGACGCCACCCCAGCGACACTGGACACAGTGTCGCACAACTCGTGAAACACATCAAACTCTGAGAATACTCTAGGGGACCTCATGGGACAGGGGGTTGAGTATTTAAAAGACACTTCTGAGGGGGCAGCGCTAATTAAAGCTCCCCTCTTCTTTGATCGATGTCCTCCAAGATGGCCCCAAGAAGCGCCCAGGAGGCACCAAGAGGCCCCAAGATGGCCCCAAGAGGCCCCCAGGAGGCCCCCAAGAGGATCCCAAACGGCTCAAAGAGGCCCCCCCGAGGCACCCAAGACGCCGAAAAGCCCATCAGGACGACCCTCTACTCGCCTGGGCGTCGTTTCTGGACAGGCAGGAGGAGGGGCCCGAATGACTCACACCGACGAGGGCCCGAACAACACAACGAGAGCCCGAACGACTCACACCACGAAGAGCCCGAACGACTCACACCAGGAAGAAGGGCCCGAACGACTCACACCAGGACGAGAAACCCCAAACGACTCAAACCACGAGGAGCGCTTTCTCTCCCTCCTCCTCCGCCTCGTCCTTCTCCCGCTCCCACCACAAGGAGGATGTACAAGGAGGCGGGAGGAAGGAGGAACAGGGGAGATATGCGGGGGCAGGCGGAAACACGCCTGAAAAACACGACTGTCGGCATGCTTCGCTAGAGTTGCTGTTTTGAGATGGGCTGGTGGGGATACGCGAAGCGTGAAGAATTCCTCTACGCCCACCTCTCCCTTTTCCTCATGCCTTTTCTTGATCATCGTCCTCACAATCCTCCCTCCTCATTGTCGCTCTTCCCACCCCCTCGCCATCCCTCATCCCGCGAGAAGGGAATCACCCTGACAACATATCGATCGAAACACGTGCATCATCCAATCGATCGGATCAAATTCCCGTCTGCTGGAACTGACAAAACAAACTGACGAAGGTCTTGGAACGGGTCCCGACTCACGAGGAACGCCGAAAATATCAGACAATCTACCAAACCGCCAGGCTGGCCTGGCCTTCATCAGGAGAGGTAGGGGAGGAGAGCGACAGCGAGCTGGAGGTGGCAGGGGCTCCATGTATACGCCACGACGTTTGGTCGGCCACGTAATCCGGTGCATGTAGACGCGTCTGCTTCCAAAGAATGAACTTTATACGCTGCCTGAATCGGGGTCCTCCGAAGAAGCAGGCTGGAGAAGGAAGGGCAAGGAGATCGGACCAGCACCCAAACCCCCGACGTCATGTCACACCGTGCGCCCCCCGATGGTCTGAACACCTTCCCCCGTGACCAACCTTTGACCCCAACTCGTTTCTTCACGGTCACGAGGCCCGGTAAAGGCAGGCCCGCCAGACGCCGAAAACCCCACCAGCCCTCTGGGCGTAGGTGGCCTAGGGCGTTCCCGATGTGTGCTGTCACCTGCGCAGGCGCACCTGACACACTCTGCAAGCGCCACGAACGTGGCGCACCTGGCGCGGCCGGAAAAGGCGGCACACCTGGCGCACGCGGAGCACGAGGCGCATCTGGCGCACCAGCCGTGCCTGACACGCTCGGGCCCCAGGGTTGCCTGGCGCGCGTGGCGCGCCTGGCACGCGTGGCGCTCAGGGAGGGGGCGGCGAGGCGTTTGAGCGTCCAAGATGGTCCAAGACGGCTCTAAGAGGGCCCCTGAGAGTCCCACATGAGCTCCAAGATGGCTCAAGATAGCGCACGATGCCTGATGCTCCACGAGGCCCCAAACACGTTCCAAGACGGCTCCAAGAGGCCTCCGAGACCTCCAAGGAGGCCCCCAAGGAAACCCAGGAAAATAAATGATTGTTGCTTTCTCGCTTTTTCGCTTCCAATGCAAATCCGAGGCCTCATGATGGCTCCAAGATGGCCCATGAGAGCCCCAGGAGAGGCCCAAGAGAGCCCCAAGACGGCCCCAGGAGCGCCAAGCAGCGCCCCAAGAACGCCTCAAGAGCGCCCCGAGAGGAAATGTTCGGTGCTCCCGAGGGGGGACCCGAATTGAAGCTCCCCTTTTTGTTGATCGATGTCCTCCAGGATAGCCCCAAGGGCGCCCTGGAACCTCCCAGGAGCGCCCCAAGAGGGCCCCAAGCGGGCCCCAAGAGGCGCCTAGACGGCCCCAAGAGGCCTCCAAGAGGCTCCCAAGGGACCCCATACGAAGCCTCAAGAGGATCCCCGACGTACCCAATCTCTCCCTCCTGCTCCTCCTTCTCCTCCTTCTCGTCCTCCCCCCACTTCACCTCCTCTTCCTCCTCCTCCTCCTCCTCCTCCTCCTCCTCCTCCTCCTCCTCCGACGACGACGACGACGACGACGACGATTCCTCGCCCATCCTCCCCCTCTAAGGGGACATGAAAGAGTCCCCCGCCCTTTGTTCTTCTGCATGCTCCCCCACTTCCCTGATCACCTCCACTCCCCCGGGCGTGGTTTCTGGGACGGGCTGGTGGGGGTACTGTCGGATCGGGCAAAAGGGGGGGATAGCAAAAGGGGGGTTGAGAATCAGCTCACGTAACTGATTTTCCCGGCGCCTCCCGGCGCCAGAGGCGGCTATGTATCGAGGAATGGGCCCCTCGGTGGAGCCGAAACCAGCTGCATGCAGCAGATTTCGTAACCCCCCCCCCTTTCCCCATCCCCCCCCTTTCGTCTGGCCCGATGCTGTTCTGGGGCACGCGGGCGCACGAATCTCAGGTCGGGCGCCGGGCAGGCAGGGGCAGGCCATGCCCCCTGCGAAGGGAGGAAAAAAAAGGGCAGCGAGCACGCCGATGCAGGCGGAACTCAGGGCGGGCGCTGGCCATCGCTCGGACGTCCATCATTCCCTGTGTTTTTTTCGGTTTCGTGCGTGGTTTTTTCGCCAAATGATCAAGGATGCTCCTCGATGGTCCTCGCCGAGAAAAAAATGCACACGTCCGAGCGATGCCAGGGGCGCGGATGCGGGGGAGCAGTACCAGGGCCATGGGAGAGGTGCCGGGCGTGAAGAGGAGCAAGCGAAGCCAGAAGCGGCGGCGGGTGAGACCACGCTGCTCCAGGATGGCCGTGGCGCGAGGCCCATCCGTACCCAATGCGAGCATGAAGGCTGGTGGGGATACGCTTTTGGTCGCGACCGTAGCGACAAATCGCCCAGCGTCAAGTCAATGCGCAGCTAACGAGCAGCGGACTAAATTAGGCACTAAGCGCGCAGGAGCGAACTACGTTGGCTGGTGGGGATACGCGAAGCGTCAACAATTGCCGAGAAATTCTGTCGCGAACTGTCCACGACGCGAGGACGTCTGATGACCCGCTCCCGAACCTCGAACCACGCCGCCCGCAAGGCCACCAGGCGCACCCGCGCGCGCCGAAGGCGCGCAAGGGCCGCGGGGCCGAGGACAAGCTCACTGGTACAACGTCGGACGTGGCAGGTGCCGTCCTCGCAGCTCGAGGGCGGGGCAAGGTGGAACCATTGTACCACCTGCGCCAAAAAAATAGCCTCGAGCTGATCCCTACCCGTCAGATTACCAAACCGCAGGGCGATGACAATCCTAGGGACATGCCACGCCCTCAGAAACAAGGGGCATATTTGAGCTCGGCATCGAGATGAGGTGATGCCAGTCGTAGGGATAGGGGTATGCTCCGGGCTGGTAAAAGAAAGAAGCGAGCTGGCCTAGACCAGGAGGGAGGAGGAGGAAGGAAGGAGGGCGCGGTTGGTGCGTGCGCTCCCGGTCCCCGACCCCCTCCGCGCCGCCCCTGTCCGTGCCGACCAAGAGCGGGCTCCATAAGGAAGTACAGCGACTGGACCCCGTTGTACGTCTGCGCGCGCGGCCAGCTGCTGCTCGTCTCCCTTCCGCTACCTACTCACCCCCCCTCCTCCTGCCTCTCGCTCGCCTCCTCCTCCTCCTCCTCCTCCTCCTCCTCCTCCTCCTCCGCCGCCGCCGCCGCCGCCGCCGCCGCCGCCGCCGCCGCCGCCGCCGCGCCGCCGCCGCCGCCGCCCGCCGCCGCCGCCGCCTCCTCCTCCTCCTCCTCCTCCTCCTCCTCCTCCTCCTCCTCCTCCTCCTCCTCCTCCTCCTCCTCCTCCTCCTCCTCCTCCTCCCCCTCCTCCTTCCTCCTCCTCCTCCTCCTCCTCCTCCTCCTCCTCCTCCTCCTCCTCCTCCTCCCTCCTCCTCCCCTCCCTCCTCCTCCACCTCCTCCAACTTCTCCTCCTCCTCCTGTTCCTCCTCCTCCTCCTACTCCTCCTCCTACTCCTTTTCCTCCTCCTCTTCCTCCTCTATTCCCCTTCCTTATGTTTGTTTTTTTTGTTATATATATATATATATTAAAAAAAAAAAAAAAAAAAAAAAAAAAAAAAAAAAAAAAACTCCCTGTCGCAACATTGGTTCGACGACGACTAGGGCTTACAGTGACGTGCATTGGTCCAGACCCCATGGCCATGCATTACTTGCGTCAATACTGGGGAAAGGACGCACGGCCGCACCGAGTAGTAGTCGCGGTTTGGAAACAAGTGCTGGTGGAGGTAGCGAGTCCAGATAGGACCATCGAACGACAACTACGACACAACCACACCCTGGTCCCCAAGAAGGACGAAAGGAGAATAGATATGATCGCTCCTTGTTTGAATGTTGCTCAAGGTCCTCCTTGGTTCTGCGATGTCACTGTGCTGTCGGGGATTGGTAGGGCACGACCAGGCACAAGCAACTACGCAGGGCGCCCGCTCTTAGCACGCGAGGAAGCGAGAGGGGCACATCCGCTAGTCCAAATCAAACATGTATGATGCTGAGTCTCCAACATTAGTGGTCGGGGTTGCCAGGCGTGCCTGTGCAAAGAGACGTCGCTGAGACTGTTCTGAACGCCTTCGGAGACCTGCCAGGACACGACTCAAGCCTGCCTGCCCCCTTGCACCGCTCGAGCCAGTGT
>CAUYUJ010016257.1:40000-80000 GCA_963575745.1 Prorocentrum cordatum
CTGGATGAGCTTGATGAGAGACCCCTTCCCAAGATCCAAGACGCCCACCTCCTTCTTGCCTCTGGTGAGCCACCAGCGCCAGTTAGGAGCCCCCCACCCCAGCCGCTTCAGGGCAAGAACAACATCCCCAGCAGGCCCTCGAACATCATGCCAGGCAAAGGATGGGGCCGCCTGGGCCGCAGAAAAACATGCACGCATAGCCTCCGCAGCAGCCCATCCTTCTCGAGCTGCAGGGCCCCAGGCAATCAGCGGCAAAATATTGGCCTGGTACTTTGGGTCTGAGGCTGGATTACTGGATAACATAAACTCCAACGTACGGCTACGCCCCTTGGCAGCACCGAAAGAAGCATATGCCAGGGCCACCCGCAGCCCCTTGATACGACTGTCCGCCATGCCTCTGACACACGTACCGTACAGCCCTGCAGGGAGCGCACCACCACCGACGACCTTCATCAGGCCGTGGAATGAGCTCCTCAAACTTCGGAATTTCGCAAGCCTAGCTCTGATCTGGCCGAATCTGACATTGAGCACCTTCTTGGGATTCAGCCCCTCGGGCCTCATTCCGAAATCACAACCGAGGTTCCGAGCGGCATCGACGGCCTTAAAGGCCCAGCGTTCAAGGCGCATGACCACTCCTCGGGCCACTTCCTTGCAGGACGAGACGATGTTTCCCTTGGGCTCAGATAAGACCAGGCAGAGCTCTTCCAAAATCTCGCAGAGGTGGGCTGTCGCGTTGCCTAGGCCCACCTGCACGAGCTTCGCGGAGCCTGGCATGAACAGCGTGACATCGTCAACAACGTTGAAGGGAAAGACGGCCGGCCACTTTTCAACCGTAGAGTCCAGGGGCCCCATCAGGAACATCCTCAAGAGGCTGGTGGCGAAGGGGCAACCTGCGAGTATCGCCTGGTGAACCTGCGCGACCATGGAGCAAACACCTGCCAGGCTCAGCACCCGAGGGCCGCGATATTGCAGCAGGCACACGCGCAGCCTGTACCACGGGAAGTTCCACTTCACCGCTGCCGCGATCAAGAGGTAATGGCATACCTTCTCATAGGCCTTGGTGAGATCCATGAGAGATACCCCCGTGGCGCCTCCCTGGAGGTTGACATACTCGACAGACAGTGACTGCTCCCAGACGGCCTGCTCGCAAGAACGTCCATGGACCCCGTACTGGTAGTCTCTCTAGTGGTCCCGTTCCCAAGACACCGCTTCAGCTCTATTGATACCCCCGAAGACCCTCGATACTGCAGTCATGATACCAATGGGCCGATAGCCCCCCTCAGGTTTCAATAACTGCGCCAAGAGGACCGGGGAGATACAGGAACTCAGGAGCCCGTCGACCTCCTGCCAGTACCAGAGGAGCCCAAGACACTCCAGAGCCCCATCCGAGAGGTTCCCGAACCCGCGGGGGTGGAGCATGTCGGCCCCCATGGCGGTCAAGGACTTGAAACTCTTGGCAGCTGCTCGTATCTCAGCTGGCTGTCGGGGAGCTGGGCAAAGGTCTGCAACTTCCAGTCCTCTCTCCTGGGCCTGCTCCTGAAGCTTCTGGTTCAGAAACGGGAGAGGGTCTGGGAACTGGCCAGCCTTAGGGTGGAGGGCCCAGACCTGGATCCACAAGTTGAGCAGCTCATCCACCTGCTGCTGCGGCCCAGGCGGGGGGGGCCCTTCGAGACTGACACTGGGGACCCAACCAACAGCAGGCTTGGAGTACTTGTGGGTTTCCCCCCCACCCTGGCTGACGGCTTCGGCTACCCACTGACGCCACCTGGCTCCGCGCTCGCTCTTGAAGCGCCACTCGCACTTAGTGGCGAGCTTGGTGGCCCGCACAAACATGTCGCGCCACTCCCTGGTGGCGTACAGGTACAGAGTGTCGAGCGACGGCAGCCAACCTTCCCACTCTTTGCAGTTGAGCAGCCTAGCAGGTCCCTTGATAAGCCTGTTGGTCATTCTCACACATTCCTCGTCACCCCAAGATACACCATTCTTAGAGATATGGTAGAGCTCGAAAGCCCAATTGGCAACCTGCCTCCAGCCCCATTTATGCCTCCGAAGCTTAGAAATCACACCAGCCCTCTGGGCGTAGGTGGTTTAGGGAGTTTCCTCTTCCACCCCCTTCTTCCCCTTCGGGGAAGGGTTTATCACTGTTCCCTATTAATAAACACCCCCTCCCCCAGGCGACTGGGGGGCCAACCAGGGACCATGACGACCTCCCCCACCATCCCTTGTTAAAATACAAGGCACACTCTGCCGCAACATTCGGAACATGCGCAGCCAACCCGATGCGCCCCCCCACCACCACCACCATCCCTGCCAAAAAACAATACAGAGTACACTTGCGGCGGCGGCGGCGGTGGCGGCGGCTGGCGGCGGCTGGCGGCGGCGGCGGCGGTGGCGGCGGCGGCGGCGGCTGGCGGGCGGCGGCGGCGGCGGCGGCGGGGCGGCGGTGGCGGCGGCGGCGGCGGCGGCGGGCGGGCGGCGGCGGCGGCGGCGGCGGCGGCGGCGGAGTGGCCCCCAGTAGCTGCCCATCCAAAGACGACTGCTGAATATGCTGAGGCTCGGGCCAGCCTCGGGTGCTACGTATGTGTTGGGAGGGCGGGTGGGAGTGAGCGAGACGGCTTGCGGGCGGGGAGGGGGTCTTGACCCCTCCCCCCTACCCCCTCCCCTGGACCTGGACGGGGTGGCTTCGCGAGTGATCAGACGGTACTTGTTCGCCCAAGACGGCTCCAAGAGCGCCTCAGCGAGCCCAAGACGACCTCCAAGATGGCTCAAGATAGCGCAAGATGGCCCAAGATGACTTCCAAGATGGTCCACGAGGCCCAAAGAACGCTCCAAGATGGCTCCAAGCCTCCGAGACCTCCAAGGAGGCCTCCAACAAGCCAAAATCCGTCGAAAACCTAAGGAACACCAATGACTTGTGCATCGTCGCCCGTTCGCTTCCGATAGCCTTCCGAGGCCTCAAGGTGGCTCCAAGATGGCCCAAGAGGGCCCCAAGAGGGGCCCAAGAAAACCTCAAGACGGCCCCAAGAGCGCCCAAGAACGCTCCAAGAGCGCCCCAAGATGGGTCCAGGAGAGGATTCTTGGGGCTCCCGGGGGGGGCGCGAATTGCGACCATCCCCGTATTGGATCGATCTCCTCCAAGATGGCCCCAAGAGCGCCCCAAGAGAGCTCCAAGAGGGCCCCAAGAGGCGCCAAGGAGACCCCGAGAGGCTTCCAAGAGGCTCCCGAGAGGCCCCAAAAGGCTCCCCGAGGCACCCAAGACGCTCCAAGAGGCCTCCAGGACCGCTAAGAGGCCCCCAAGACTCTCCAAGAGGCTTCCGAGAGGCTTCCAAAAGGCATCCAAGAGACATCCGAAGAGACTCTGAGAGGCAACTCGCCTTGGCATCGTTTCTGGATGGGCTGGTAGGGATACGCGAAGTGTCAAGAGTCCCACCAGCCCTCTGGGCGACAGGTGGTCTAACGATGTCATCGTTTCCTCTTCCACAACCCCTTCTTCCCCTTCGGGGAGGGGTTTACCCCTCCCCTGGACCTGGACGGGGCGCCCCGCGAGGTGGCAGAGGGTCCTTTTTCGGCCCCTGGGAGGGCAAATTTGCGGCACCCCTCACGAGGATCGTGGCCCCCGAGGGGCGGTGGGCAAATCCAGGACCCCCCTCTTTGATCGATGGTCTCCAAGACGGCCCCAAGACGCCCCCAAGATAGCCCCGAGACAGCCCCGCTTGGGCCCCAAGAGGGTCCCAAGAGGGCCCCAAGACGGCCCCAAGACGGCCCCAAGAGGCCCCCGAGCGGCCTCAGAGAGCCCAAGATGACCTCCAAGATGGCTCAGGTAGCCCAAGCTGGCCCAAGATGGCTCCCACGATGCTCCAAACTGCCCCAAGACCGCTCCAAGAGCGCCCAAGAGCGCTCCAGAGAGCCCCAAGAAGCGATTGGCCGGCTCCTGAGGGGGGATCTGAGTTGGGGACCCCCCCCATCCTGTAACCGATGGCCTCCAAGATGATCCCAATAGGGTCCCAAGAGGGCCCCCAAAGCTCCCAGAGACCACCAGCAGCAGCAGCAGCCGCAAAAATACCTCTAGATGGTTCCATGAGTCCTCGTCCTCGTCATCCTCATCCTAGTCCTCGTCCTCCTCGTCCTCGTTTCATCCGCGTCCTCGTCCTCTTCGTCCTCCTCGTCTCCATCCTCCTCCTCCTCCTCCTCCTGCTCCTCCTCTTCCCCTCGCCCCCACGCGGCCCCCAGGGATGGCCAGAAGAGGCCTTCCAACGCCACCCGATCTCTCGGTTCACCCTGGTTGCTCGCTTTGTTTCTCTAGATGTGTCTCTTCGTCCCTTTCCCCGCCAGCTCTCAGGCAGGGCTTCTGAATGGGCTGGTGGGGATACTTTTTAGTCAGCGGCCGCAGGCGAGCGCGCCAGCGGCGAGTCCAGTCAGAGCGGGGCGCGCAAAAACGAATTAACCTAAAGCGGTGGGCCGGAGCCTCACGCAGCACCTCAGCGGCCGGGCCGGCGAATGGGAAAAGGCTGGCGGTAAACTGGGGAGCAGTACTGCCAGGGTGCACAACTGGTGGGGATAGGCGAAGCGTGAAGAATTGGCGACGGTTTCACAGATGCAGGGCGGGTCGTGTTCAAGATGTGGCTATCGCCTTAGCGCCGCGCATACTCGTTTCAAGCGTTTGCAAAAAATTATCCCGGCAAAGCAACCTAACAGCGATATGTAGAAGCATATCTGAAAGCATTCCCCTCAAGATTCAGATGAAAATCCAGTTGTAGAATTCTGCTGTTCTCGCAGTCGTAGTCGCATTCGCGATGACAGTCGCAGCGGCAACGGCAGTCGCAGTCACAGCCTCAGCCTCAGCCTGCCTCAGCCTGCCTGCCTCAGCCTCAGCCTGCCTCAGCCTCAGCCTCAGCCTGCTTCAGCCTCAGCCTCAGTCTGCCTTCAGCCTCGGCCTCAGCCTCAGCCTGCCTCAGCCTCAGCCTGCATCAGCCTCAGCCTCAGCCTCAGCCTGCCTCAGCAT
Organism: Prorocentrum cordatum; assembly: GCA_963575745.1. Lineage (NCBI taxonomy): Eukaryota > Dinophyceae > Prorocentrales > Prorocentraceae > Prorocentrum > Prorocentrum cordatum. Next base: position 45,003 of record CAUYUJ010016257.1, read on the forward strand.
CAGCCTGCCTCAGCCTCAGCCTCAGCCTGCCTCAGCCTCAGCCTCAGTCTGCTTCAGCCTCAGCCTCAGTCTGCCTTCAGCCTCGGCCTCAGCCTCAGCCTGCCTCAGCCTCAGCCTGCCTCGGCCGCAGCATCAGCCTGCCTCAGCATTCAAAATGTGGCCCAGGAATGGAGTTCTGGGAACTAGAAGAACACGAAGTGGCCTACAGTTGGCTCCGGGCATTCAAAATCATGCCCAGGAATGGAGTTCTGGGAACTGAAGAGCACGAAGTGGCCTACAACAAAATCGAATGGAGTTCCGAAGAGCACGAAGTGGCCTACAGTTGGCTCCGGGCATCCAAAATGTGGCCCGGGAATGGAGTTCTGGGAAGTCGAAGAGCACGAAGTGGCCTACAGTTGGCTCCAGGCATCCAAAATGTGGCCCGGGAATGGAGTTCTGGGAGCACCAAGAGCGATTTTGCGAGGATGTCCCAAGCGATTTCGGCTTCGGCGGCAGCCGATCCGGGCCCCGTCCAGACCCCCCTGAGGAGTCATGATGCTCTCTTTTGAGACCACTAGAAGCCTATCAGCAAGAGCTGTTAGGTAAAAACACAGATTGAGAGCGAGTGCTATTCAAAATGTGGCTCCCACCTTAGCGCCGTGCGCATTCGTTTCGAACACGTGCAAGAGCGTCACGGATTGAGGGCGAGTGCTTTTCAAAATGGGGCTCCCGCCTTAGCGCCGCGCACATTCATTTTAAACATGTGCAAAAGCTCCACAGATGGAGTGCGGGTCGTTTTCAAAATGTGGCTCTCGCCTCAGCGCCGCGCACATTCATTTATAAACTGTGCAACGAATTTCACGGATTGAGGGCGGTTGATCTCAAAATGTGGCTGTCGCCTTGGCGCCGCGCACATTCGCTTCTAAACGTTGCAAGAGTTTCACAGATTTCCATGATCAGCGTACCAGAAACGGCGTCTTGGAAGAATTCAGGAGTTCGCGGTGCAACAGTTAAGTCAACTCGCAGTGTTGAAGCCCCAGGAATGGCGTTCTGGCACGATTCAGGATCGTCAAGACGCAACAGTCAGGTTGATGCGTGGCGTTGGAATCCCGAGAACAATGTTTTGGCACGCTTGAGGGTCTTCAACAGTTGTCTTCCAACGAGGTAGTTCCCTCAATGAGAATGAACCGGTGTAGGGGCCTACGAAGAGGGAGCTTGGAGGGAGGGTGTATTCCAACATCGTTCACGACTCTTGGGTTTACACTGGTCCTCCTCCTCCTCCTCCTCATCCTCATCCTCCTCCTCCTCCTGACGCAGCTTAGTCCGTCAGCCGCGTCGCCTCTTGTTTCACCTGTGCCTTAGTTCGGGGCACGCAGCTTGCAACATTCTCCGGTCCGATGCTGGAGCGCGGAGGAAATCTCACCCACGACCTCTGAACCCACACCCCCGTCGCCACTGTCGTCATCACCACCACATATTTTGGCTTGCGGACGGCAAGCCAATTGGTAAAAAACGGCAGGCACACGAGGCCTCGTACAACTTGATGATGAATTTCGAGTTCGTCATCATAAGGATGTTCTTCTCGTTCATGACGCTCTCCTGACATGTGGTCACTGCCCGGAGGGGCTGCCCCGCAGAAGGCGGGCCACAGCTGTGCCAACTGGAGCGAGCACGTGGTTCCCCTAACATTCTACAGATCCGATGCAGGCGTGGCTGGCGGTTCTGGGGAAGAACGTGACGACAAGCATCGTCCACGACAGACACAACGGCAACACAAACATAACATGCTGTTGCACGATAGCTCCAACAATTGAAGGCACGAGAAACAAGTAGTGACCAAAGAGCGGGGAACGAGAGCATGGGGGAGGCCTGTCGCCCAAGTCTGTCTGCCCGACATCGATTTGGGTTCGAAAGCTTCGAGCTGCTTCATGGTTGACCATGCTCAAACAAAGGAGAAGGCATCGTCCCCTGTGTGGGTGTCTTTCCGTTTGTCTTCCCGCTTGTCTTCCGAAAGCAATTTGAAGATTGCTAAGTTCCCCTGCCAGCAGTGATCACGATTTTTTGTCACGCACCAGGTCATGCTGCCGAACGCTCGAATCAAGCACGGCGCGCGCACTGGTCCGAGGTTGTATGCCGACGGCGAAAGGGCATGCAAAGCGTGCCAAAAACATATTTCAACCTGGCTTCGGCTAATTTCGCAGCGGCCGAACCCTTCTTGTGCCACTTGCTGGCTGTGGGCCGTTGACAGTACCCCACGAATTGCAATAGGGTAGCGCAGTCAGACGCTGCCGACACTCGCGCGCACAACGTCGAGAAGGCAAAGCCACACGCGAGCACTCAATGTGGGCCCTACCAAGCAGGCACCAGACGGCGCTCAGTCGTCTCCTCCTTGATAAGTATTGCGGTTTCAACGGCCCCTGCGCTGGAAAGGCAAGCGGGGAGGAGGCACGGAGAGGAAAGCAGAGGGTAAGGTACACAAACAGACGGGGCATAATGAAATGTGAAAAAAGGCACGTGGTGGGTACGTCAAGCAGATGGGGGTATGGGCGAGGGCAAGCGCGGGAAGGAGAGGAGAGGGGTAAAGATTGCGCGCAATATCCTTGCTCAGGCCCTCTCGGTCTGGCCACCTTGGATTCTATCCGTGCAATGCACTCGCGCAAAACCACCCCGTGTTCATGTGATCGCCGCCAAGGGCTCCCGACCGTGGGACTGCGGAAATGGATAAGTTTCCCATTCACGATTTGCAGTCAAAATGTTGCCACAAGGAGCACTGGATGAGCAATGAAGCCCTGTGTATGGCCCCGGCAGCGCCTAGAATTACGAGGAGTGCCAAAGACAAGTGGCAAAGAGCCCAAGGGACCCCTAGTCCTTGCAAAAGCACGGTCGGCAACACCAGACACAGAGAGGGATGGCTAGGTGGGACGGCTGGAAGAAGCGCGGATGGAAGCGGTAAGGGGACCATTCGGGGAAGGCCGCGGAGAGCAAGTCCTGCATGCCAGTCTTGACGATGTAGCCCTCCAGAGAATGCACTTCCTCCTAACACTCTACACCTGTCTGCATGCTTCTGTATCGGTTCGCGAACGTCTCGTCCACCACCCTCCATGCCTTCACCCCCGTTTCGTTCTCGTCCTTACCCTCCTCCTTATGCTCCTCCATCTTCTTCAACCTCCACATTGCCGTTTCGCTGTCCCCCTCCCGCTCCTCCCCCCTTCCCCCCCACCCCCCACCCCACCCCACCCCTCACTGTCCCTCCTCCCTCCCCCCCTCGTTTCCCTCTCCCACCACCTCATACCCCTCCAAGCCCCCTTCCTTCCCACAACCACCAACACCACCACCACAACTACCCTCCTCTCGCCCGTCGTCCCCCCCCTCCTCCTCCTCTCCTCCTCCTTCCTCCTCCTCCCTCCTCCTCCTCCTCTCCTCCTCCTCTCCTCCCCCCCCTCTCCTCCTCCCCTCCTCCCCTCCTCCCCGCTCCCTCCATCTCCTCCTCCTCAACTCCTCCTCCGCCTCCTCCTCCTCCTCCGCCTCCGCCTCCGCCTCCGCCTCCTCCTCCTCCTCCTCCTCCTCATTCTGCTGCTCCTCCTCCTCCTCCTCCTCCTGCTCTTCCTCCTTGTACTATGAATATGATTCGCATTAGCATTAGTATGTTTAGTGCTGTGCGTATTCAGGTTATTATGATCCTTAATAGTGTTGACATTATTCTTAGTAGTAGAAGTACCCATACTGTCATCAGTGTTCGTATTAGGTTTGATCTCTTCACAAATATGAATGTTACCCGTATGAGTGGCAACATTAGTGTTAGCCGTCTTCATCTTCTCAGCTATATCGTATTAGTAATCGGTGTAATTGATGTTCGCAGTCTCGGTCGCATAATAAGTACTACCAGTAATGGTAGTATCCTGCATAGTGCTATCCTTACTGGTAGCGTCAGCATTAGCACCAGTATGAGTATCAATCGCATGACGAGTAAACATACCGTTATTATGCGTATTACTAATATTTCGATCTATCAATATTATAAGTGCTATTACGTGTTACGAGTAATGCCAGTACGCTGAGTATTAATCGCATTCGCCAGATTACGACGAGTAAAGTAGTACTCGAAGTTCGATTGCGAACAGCATCAGTATGTAGACAAATACATATTCGTAATGTTCGTATCATTAGTATCACTAACATTCGTATTAGTCCTCGCATTCCTATCCGTAGACGCGTATTGGTATGACTGTTCTTCTTCTCAGTAATAGTAGCACTCGTAGAATTAGCTGGCGTCGTATAGTTAGTGGTAGTGTTCGTTTGATTGGTAATATGAGCATGATGCCTACGTGTTACGTGATACACCTATCCGTCTTCGTATTCGTCATATGCGTGTCCGAGTAGTACGATTCGTCGTACTACTCTTCTTAATATAGTAAGTAGTGTTCTGTGTGGTTGCTAGTATTACTCGTCTTCGCATGGACGACTTAATATCCTTATTAATACCCGCACCCGTATTACTAGAATGGTTGCTAGTAAGACTCGTATTAGTGTTGGCATTATGAGTAGTGAAATCATTATTGATACGATGCCTGCTGATATGTTTATTATGGTTATGCTTCCTCCTCGTCCTCCTCCTCCTTTTCCTCCCCCTCCTCCTCCTCCTCCTCCTCCTCCTCCTCCTATTCCTCCTCCTCCCCCTATTCCTTCTCCTCCTAAACCTCCTCTTCCCTCCTCCTCCTCCTCCTCCAACTCATCCTACTCCGACTGTTCCGCCACTTCTTTGTCATTTCCCTCGTCCTCCTCCTCCTCCTCCTCTTTCTCCTCCCCCCTCCGTCCTCCTCCTCTGCCTCCTCTTCCTCCTCTTCCTCCTCATCCTGCTCCTCTTCCTCTTCTTTCTCCTCCTCCTCCTCTTCCTCCTCCTCCTCCTCCTCCTCTTCCTCCTCCCCCTCTTCCTTCTTCTCGTCCTCCTCCTCCTCCTCCTTCTCCTCCTCCTCCTCCGCGGATGGGGAAGGGGGTTTGGGAGTTGACAGGAGGCTTCTGTTTTCCCCCTGGAAGCCGAAGGCAAACTGTTCCTCGCTCAGATCTGCTCGCGTTTGCGCCCGCTCTTGAAAATGTAGCAAGCCCCATGCTTTTTGTTACTGGTCACGAGCCCTTGGTCAAGGCTTGGACCAGTGGCAGACACGAACGAAAGAATTGGGCCAATCACGATGTGTGGTCTAGGATCCGAGTGACCTTCCAGGGCCGTTCGGAAGAGGTCAGTATTAAGTGGATTCCTTCTCTCCTGTCAGACGGAGAACCCCCTGCCCCTGCAGGGGAGCACGACCCCTTTCTCATTCGGGGTAACGCCTTGGCCGATCGGGAAGCGGGGCTGGCGGCTGAGCTGGGGTGGCGGGATTCGGCTCGGCAAGGTCAGCAAGACACGGATCGCTGGGATACGATCTCGGCACCCTGGCCCGAGCTCGGGCAGGGAAGCGCTGGCCTCGGCCGCGGCCGCCGGCCCGCGGAGCGGGGAGCGGCGGCGACGCGAGCGAGTGCCAGCGCGTGCCGCTGCACAGTCGGCGATCCGGAGGTCGTCCCGCGTGGCGTCCGTGCGCGGGTCACAGCGGAGGTGCGGCCGCTGTCCCCCTGCGGGTGCCGCAGAGGGCAGGATCACGAGGGTGGCGGCGGCAGCCTGCCGAGGGGCCGCCCCGGTCGCGACGTGTGGCGTGTGGCGGGGGCGAGGGCGGAGCGCTCGGTGCAGGCAGGGACCCGCCCGTCCTTCTCATACGCCGCAGCGTTGGGGCGGCACGCCAAGGCTGACGGGCGCCAGCTTGCCGCAAGATGTGAGCCATCGCGTAGGGGACGCGAGAGCTTGCCGAGAATTCGGCAAGGGCTCTACCCGCGGCGCGGAAGACTGCCAGCGGCCGTCCAGCGTCGGGAGCCTCGAGACGGGGGTCAGTGCAGACGGGGGTCAGCCAGGGCGCCGGATCCTGCAGGATCCTGCGAAGGCCCCCTCTGGCTGACCCGGGTTAGCGAGCGGCTCGTGGCCGCGAGGCGGCAGCGCCTGTTGGCTGACCCGGGTTTGCGAAGACCTGCATTGCAGTTTTTTCTCCTGCATTGCAGTTTTTGGTTTCCTGCTGACCCGGGTCTGGATTGACCCTGGTCAGAAGATCCCCGACAGCGCGCCTTGACCGAGCGGCCGGCGGCACAGTGTGCAGGACCTCTTCCCCCTCCCCCTGCCGAAGGAGCTGCTCTGTTGCCCGTCGGGGCCTTTTGCGCGGATGAGCCGTAGGTGGATGCCCTGCGAGGCTGTTTTGCGGGTCCGTCGGTGCGTCCCCCGCCTCCCGCCCCTGCACGACCTCTGTGCTGAGTCAAAAGGTCTTAAAAGTCTTCTTCCTCGTCCTCGTCCTCGTCCTCCTCCTCCTCCGCCTCATCCTCCTGGCCGACCAGGGCTTCTGGCTCAGAGGCCTCTTGCCAGCGCCCTGGACGGCAGTGCCAGCACCCTGCGAGACCGACACATGGATCGGCACGGAGGAGCTGGACGGGGAGCTGATATACCGAGGGCTGCGTCGCGGGCGGCTCGGAGCAGGCTCCTCTCTTCGCCTTTGGCGACGCGAGCGGGGGGCCTGACACCAGCAGCCCGCTCTTCCGCCGCGTCGACGTGGGAGTTGTTTCCATGCGTGCTCTCGAGCCTGAGCTGCAGCTTGCCTCGACTGTGCGCGGCCCTCTTTCGGGGCCTCGGCAAATTGTTGCTCGAGGCGGACTGCGAGCTTTGCTTTTAGCCGTGTGGATGACCACTGGATCCACTGCGTTCATTTCAGATTGCGAACCCGTCGTTTCAGGATTTATAGCCGCAAGTTCGAAGAGCCCACAGGTGAGGACGCTGGCCTGTGGGCACGCCTGGGGCTGTTGCTGAGGAAAAGGTCGCATGATGCCAGCATTGTCCTCTTTGTGAACTCTCACCTGTCTGCCACCGACATCGTGGATGGGAGAGCTCCGCGGTGGATGGTGGCAGGCAATCTGATTGTTGATGAGATTGCTGGGCAGGCGGCCAGCGAAGCTCGCCTCCCAGAGGCAGTCCGCCAGCAGGTTTTGTTGCGCGAGAGAGCGGCCCGTCTTGTCAGGATGCGAATGATTCGGGCCTCTCTTGATTCCATGGCGGCAGGGGATAAGGATAGGAGCGTTGCGGAGGAAAAAGGTCCTGCCGTCCCTGCCCCTCCCCCGCCTCCTGCTGCTGCCTCTCTCGCCCTTCTTGTTTCGCCTCATTCAGTGGACAGCACAGGGTGTAGATGAACCAGGGGCGGAGGCTCGGCGTCGAAGGCGACGCGGACAGCCTGGCTGAGGACCCAGCGCTTCCATCCGACTAATCAAAATGGTGTGATTGTTCGGGAACCTGAAGGCGCTATGTTGCACATTGCAGGTGGGTATGTCCACCCCAGTCACAGAATGCAATTTCACGGAGATTTGAAGCTGTGGTACTGCGTCCATTGTGGTAGCTATGGTTCCCTGCAACTCCTGGCCCTTGGGCGTGTGTGCGTGACACCTCCCACTCCCTGCAGGGCCGAGTATGTACGGCCAATCTCCCAGGGCTCGTGGCCGAAAGGTCTTGAGCAAAGCTGGGAAGGCCACAAGGAGTAATCGCAGGGTTTAAGCAATGTGGTGGATTGATTGACTTAGTCATATGGTCATGCTCATGATCATGCTCCTCCTCCTCATCTTCCTTCTCCTCCTATTAGTATGCGTATGTGTCTTTTTATGTACGTTTGTAAATATCATTAGTATGAGTGTTTATTATGTTCTTCGGAATATGGTTGTTAATAAGAAGTACCAGTAGTAGTATCATGAGTAGTCGTATTATGATGGTAAGTTTTACTATTCGGCAGATTCGTCGGCTGCGTCTGCTTCGGTTTCCCATTCGCCATCTATGATTAGGTTGTATGTGTAGTCGCATTCGTGGTGTTATTCATATTATGGGTTCTTATCATTATGATTAATGATAGTGTTGGATACAACAATTATTACCAATCAAGGTATGACCATGTGGTGCCCTCTTCTTGTGTGTTTCTCACTCGTCCGATTATCGTTCATCCTCCCCATCATATTCTTCTTATCATTATTCTACGTATTCGAAATAGTATTAACTGCTGTATGCATAAGGTTATCGGTGTGCGTGGTATTCGTATTATTCGTCGCTTGTGTTGTTTAGTAGTGTTAGCAGTATCCTTCGTCGTCGTCACATTCTTCTTAGTATGGTTAGTAGTGTTCGTCTTGTTCTTCCTCCTCGTCCTCCTCATGTTCCTCTTCCTCCTCCTCCTCCCCCTCCTCCTCCTCCTCATCATCAGCATCATCCTCCTCATCCTCATCATCATCCTCATCCTCATCCTCATCCTCATCATCATCATCATCATCATCATCATCATCAGCAGCATCATCATCATCAGCATCATCATCATCCTTCCTCCTTCTCCAACTCCAGTTCCTCTTCCTCCTCCTCCTCCTCCTCCTCCTCCTCCTCCTCCTCATCATCTTGCTCCTCCTCCTCCGCCTCCGCCTCCGCCTCCGCTTCCTCCTCCTCCTCCTCCTCTTCCTCCTCCTCCTCCTCCTCCTCCTCCTCCCCCGCCCCCCTGGCATGCCCTCCCCCCCGGGCAAAACTGCACTGTAGTGGCAAACAGGGCCCTGTGACGCATCCAACCCACTTGCATCGACTGACACGGAAAGTGGGCCAGCATCTGCACGGGCACCGACAGCGAAGGCGCCGTCACCAGCTACGCGATCTGCATTGGAAGCGCGCGTTGAACGACTGGCTGGGCAGTAACGTATGGGCGAGGACCGAGGCGCCAGGCTCCAAAAGGAAAGGGGGGCGGGAAGGGCAAAGGGCGGGGGCGGAGCCGAAACGTCAGCGCGATCGGAACCGCACGATGACGAGGACGACAACGAACCTGGCGAGGTGGAAAGAGGGACGCGTTTTCCACCCTCACCCTCCCCTTCCCCCTCCCGCTCCTTCTCCCCCGCAACGTTCTCGCCATCCCCGTCCCCCATCTCTGCTCCTCAACAATAAAAAACTCCTCCCCCTCTCGATCGGCCGCCGACGATAGGCGGTGCCATGATGGCCCCGGCGACAGTTAGGCCGTTAACGATAGTTGGGGTTATCATTGGGTAATGGTGACGGCATGGGGGTCCAAAAATGGCCACCTGGTGGCGGACATCTGGGCAGCGTGAGGGGGTCTCCCCCCTCTTCTTCCCGTTTGATCGCGTCCCCTCACTGGTTGGCATACCGCCCCCGCTCGCGGGCAGCCTTGCTCATCCCCTTCATCGCGAACGTCTGGCCTGACTTCTTGTGCTCGTAAAGCTCGACGGTGCCTACGGTAGGGCACGCGCGCGACGAAGCCCCAACGTCGGGCTGCTTCAGACTGCGTTCCTGCATGCTGCAGTGCGAAACGATCTCTAGATTCGCACGCTTGATGGCGGGACGGCCGCTGACCTGAGCAAGCAGCTGGCGGCGCGCAGAGGGGGTGGACAAAGGGGGGCGGCCTTCTCGAGAGGCAGGAGGCTTCTCGGAAGGGCCGAGAAACTTCTGAGGAAGCACATGAAGAAGGCGAGACTGTTGGAGGCCTGGAAGTGGGCACCAATACCAAGACAGGGGGCTGCCTCCACAGGGGGGAGATGATCCTAGATTTCGGTCCTGGTGGTAGTACTTCGGTAACCATGGAAGCCACAATACTACCACCATCACCGAGATCGGGATCTTCTTCCCTCGGTGGAGGAACACCGCTGATATTGGTGTTGGCGTCAACCTCTAAGCCTGCGAGACTGAACTCGAGAGCACGGGAGGAGGGAGGAGGAGGGAGGAGGAGGGAGGAAGAGGAGGAGGAGGAGGAGGAGGAGGAGGAGGAGGAGGAGGGAGGAGGAGGAAGAGGAGGAGGGAGGAGGGAGGAGGGAGGAGGGAGGAGGAGGAGGAGGAGGAGGAGGAGGAGGAGGAGGAGGAGGAGGAGGGAGAGGGAGGAGGGAGGAGGAGGAGGAGGGAGGAGGGAGGAGGAGGAGGAGGAGGAGGAGGAGGAGGAGGAGGAGGGAGGAGGAGGGGGAGGAGCACAGGAAACGTCAGCGCCCACAGAGACAGACTGCTCGGAGGTCCGCCGCAGACTGCTCGGAGGCCGGCGCCGGAGCCCCCCTTCCTTCCCTTGGCTCGCGCAGAGCGTCGGGGGCGGTGCCGGAGAGGTGCCGCTCCGCTCCTCTCGGCGTCTCCGGCCGCGCCTCCGCAGACCTTTTTCCACGGTGCGAACCCAGACAGCCGAACAAAAACGCATCTCGCCCTACAATGAAGTCGGGCGTCTCCCCCTACGGGGGGGATGTTCGACGAAAGATAAAACATACTCCAAAAATACTCCAAAATGGTCAAACATACTCAAAAAATAGTCCCCTGACTATTTTTTGATTAGTTTTTGACTATGTTTAGGGGTATTTTTCCTTTTTGAATCGAAAATCCCCCTGTAGGGGGACACGCCCGTCATAACCCTACAACTCCAAATTCGTCAAAATTCAAAGCCGCTGCATTCGAGGGCTGCCATCGAAGGACGACGAGACGCGGGCGACCACGCATGGGCGGACCAGCCAACCGCATGGTCGCGCTGGACTCCCTCGAGCATCGCTTCACCCACCCCCTCCCTCGTCCTGACAATCCATGGACGGGGCCCGCCAAATTGTCGTCATGTTTGTTGATCGTTGGCTTCGGGCCTCGGACCCGTCGAGAAAGGACTCGGGATGCAAAAAGGTCGGGAGGAGGGGGTGCCAGCACACTGCTCAAGTTGAAGCGCCAGATGTCTGGGAATGCAGGAGAAGGCTGCCAACCGGTTGTGGTGGGTGGGCACTTCGCGGGGCCGTGGCAACGATAGCAGTGCTCCCAGAGCAGATGTGGACCCCGCAACCATGTTCGCCTTCTCGTCTTCAAAGAACGCGCCCCAACCTCCACGCCTCAAAGTCCACAAGTACAGAAACCTCGTGGGAACCTCTGAAACCTGCACCACCTCGGAAGCCCCCCGCTCCTCGCCGAAAGATGGCGAGACTTTTAGAAACCTCATCCCCACGTCTATTCCTTCTACTCTGCGTCCTTCCTCCTCCTCCTCATCCTCCTCTTCCTCCTCATCCTCCTCCCTTCCCCTACTCCTCCTCCTTCTCCTCCTCCTGCTCCTCAACCTCATCAGCATCAGCGTAAGCAGCATGAGCATCATAAGCATCATAAGCATCATATGCATCATAAGCATCATAAGCATCAGCATCGTCATCGCCATCGTCAGCATCATCATCATCATCATCATCATCATCATCATCATCATCATCATCATCATCATCATCATCAGCAGCAGCAGCAGCATCATCAGCATCATCAGCATCATCAGCATCATGAGCATCATCAGTATCATCACCACCACCACTCATCATCACCATTCATTAGCATCCTAATCATCCTCATCATCGTCAGCATCATCACCATAATCATAAGCAGCATCATCATTAACAACAACATCATCATCAGCATCATCAGCATCATCATCATCATCATCATCATCATCATCATCATCATCATCATCATCATCATCATCATCAGCATCATCATCATCATCATCATCATCATCATCATCATCATCATCATCATCCGTATCATCATTATCATCATCATCCTCATCATCATCAGCAGCATCATCATCATCAGCATCATCGGCGTCATCATCATCGTCATCGACGTCGTCATCATCACCACCACCATCATCATCATCAGCATCATCATCGTCGTGATCACCATCGTCGTCATCATCACCATCATCATCGTGGTCGTCGTCATCCTCCTACTCATCATCAACACCACTGCCATCATCATCACCAGGATCACCACTATCATCATCGTCAGCATCATCATCATCAGCATCACCATCGTCATCATCATCATCATCATCATCATCATCATAATCATAATCATAATCATCGTCGTCGTCATCCTCATTCCCACCCTCACCCTCACCCTCATCCCCATGCATATCCTCATCTACATCCTCACCCTTTCCCTCAGCATCCTCCTCATCATCCTCCTCCGTTATCCTCCCCCTCGTCTTCAGTACTCCTTCCGTCGTCCACCTCGTCATCATTCGTCATCCGGTCTCCACCCTCCTGCTCCTTATCCCCTCCTCTTTCATTCTCCTCGTTCCTCCTCCCCCTCTTTCCTCCTCCTTTTTTCCTCCTCCTCCTCCTCGTCCTCCTCCTTTACCCCCTCTGGATGCCCAAGAACTGCGAGAAATAGTATAGAAACCAACAGATTGCCGAAACCCCCGGAGACAATCAGAAGATTGCGTCGTTTTTCTCCTCCTCGTCCTCATGTTCCTCCTCCTCCCCTTCGTTTTCCTCCTCCTGTTGCTCCTCCTTCTCTTCCTTTTGCTCCTGCTCGTGCTCCTGCTTCTGCTCCTCTTCCTCCTCCTCCTCCTGCTCATCCTCGTCTTAGTATTATGCTTATGTTTGGTCTTACTCTCATTCGCATCATCATTAGTGTAATAGTTATCATTATTATTAGTAGTCTTCGTCTGTTGTTCACGGTGCTGTTTTTCCTAATAGTCCTCTTATTCGTATTCGTGCTATTCTTACGTGTAGTATGCTTAGTACGTTCCTTGTGTTTCTATTGTGTTCGTATTTCTTCTTAGCGTTGCTATCGTTCGTAGTAGTAGCATTCGTTTCATTCATACTTCCATGTCTGGAATCCCACCAGCCCTTTGGGCGTGAGTGGTTTAGAGAGCCCGCTCTGTCCTCAACCCCCCTTCTTCCCCTTCGGGGAGGGGTTTACCCCTCCCCCTACCCCCTCCCCTGGACCTGGAGAGGGCGGACCGAGCGTTCTCAGGGGGGTCCATTTCGACTCCTGGGAGGGCCAAAAAACGACGACCCCCACGAGGATTCTGGCCCCGCCGGGGGGGCCGAGTTTGGCCCCTCTGCTCGTCTTTGAAGCAGAAATCATTGATTGTACGAGGGTTTGGGCCCCATTTTGGCCTTCTGAGGGGGCCGCGCTCATCTTCCCTCCTAGCAAAATCATTGATTTTACGAAGGTTTTGGGCTCATTTTGTCCTTGAGGCCCCCAAGAGGCCCCCAAGAGGCCCCCAAGAGGCCCCCAAGAGGCCCCACGAGGCTCCAAGAGGCCCCCAAGAGGCCCCACGAGGAGCCCGAACGACTCACACCAGGACGAGGGGCCCGAACGACTGACACCACGAAGAGCCCGAACGACTCACACCACAAGGAGGGGCCCGAACGACTCACACCAGGACGAGGCGCCCGAACGACTCACACCACGAGGAGCCCGAAGGACTCACACCACGACGCGGGCCCCGAACGACTCACACCACGAGGAGCCCGAACGAGTCACACCAGGAGGAGGGGCCCGAACGACTCACACCAGGATGAGGGGCCCGAACAACTCACACCACGAGAAGCCCGAACGACTCACACCAGGACGAAGAGCCCGAACGACTCACACCACGAAGAGCCCGAACGACTCACACCAGGAAGAAGGGCCCGAACGACTCATACCAGGACGAGAAACCCCAAACGACTCAAATCACGAGGAGCGCTTTCTCTCCCTCCTCCTCCGCCTCGTCCTTCTCCCGCTCCCCTCACAAGGAGGATGTACAAGGAGGCGGGAGAAAGGAGGAACAGGGGAGATATGCGGGGCCAAGCGGACACACGCCTGAAAAACACCACGGTCGGCATGCTTCGCGAGAGTTGCTGCTGTGAGATGGGCTGGTGGGGATACGCGAAGCGTAAAGAATTATATATCTCTTAGTAATAGCAGTGTTATCATGTTTGTTGTTCGTTGTATATATGTATGTTCTTGTTCGTTTCTTAATGTCCGTAGTATTGCTATTGAGAGTAATATGAATGTGCTTCGGCTTCTGCTGCTTTATTATATTATTAGTGTATGTGCCTTCTTCGTAGTATTAGTTATCGTATGTATCCTCCTTTCCCTCCTCCTCCCCTCTGCGTATCAGTATTATTATGTGCGTTCGTATTAGTAACAATAGCATGTGTGCTCGTGTTCAGTGCTATGTTCAGTGTTCGAAGTGTCCGGTTACGCGTATGTTTTCTACTGTTAGCATGACGAATAATGTTACTATTACCCTTATGTTTGCTGTTGTTGCTGATACTACTCGTACTAGTAAGCTGCATGAGCTTAGTACGAACCGTAGCATTGCTAATATTATAACTGGTATTACTACGAGTATCATTAATACGAGTAGAAGCAATATTGTTAATATGATTCGTGCGCTCGCCGCAATTTGTATCGTTCGAAGATGTATGAATATGACCGTCCGTGTTACAAATTTGGTATCCTTAGTATTCAGTTATTGTTTCTATGATGCTTCCCCTTGGTCGAAATATTGATATTACGATTCGCATTCTTAACGGTAAGTATTATCACACGTCTTATTGATAGTGTTGCTACGCATAGTAAATTGATATGTGTGTCACCATTGGTTCCCGTTATTCATATTACTAATCGTACAATTATTCCTGTTCGAATTTTGAACCATAATTCGTGCAATTCTGAATGTGTATATTCTTACTATTCGTATGATTATAAACTGCCATGTTTGCCGTTTACATATGAGTCGTCATTATCTTGGTATTAGTACGCAGTGTTCTTATGTTTCGTATCCGCTGCTTCTTCTTACGAGGCCAATCGAATTCATAGTGTGCTATTTGGTTTTCGTGCTCTTCGTATCGCCATGCTTGTTCCTACTACTGGTATAACTGTATGATTCACTAGTTCGTGTTACGATTACAGAAATTATCAATATTATGATGAATTGTGTTCCTCCTTTTCCTCCTCCTCCTCCTCCTCCTCCTCGTCCGTCCTCCTCCTCCTCTTCCTCCTCCTCCGCGTTCCCTCCATCCCCCTTCCGTGTCCACCACCCTCATCTTTCTCCCTCCCTCCGCGTTCCCTCCCCCTCTCCCTCCTTCCACTGTCCTTCCTTCCTCCCTCCCTCACTCCCTCCCAATCCCGCAGTTGTCCTTCCCTTGTGGTTTCCCTGAAACCACATTGAGGAAACCCGAAAAGAGCCCAGGAGAGCCCCTGCGAGAGCCGCGGCTGGGGGGCGGCGGCGCCGAAACCGCCACAGCCGAGCATGCCGATGCGCACGAGGTCCTCGCGAGGCCGGCTTCCTCCCCCTTCATCAACATCAGCACGTCCATCACCACCACCACCACCACCACCATCATCATCATCATCATCGTCTTCATCAGCATCAGCAGCATCAGCAGCATCACAACCATCATCATCAACACCATCATCGTCACCAACGTCATTGTCACGATCGCCATCTCAGCACCATCATCATCATCAGCAGCACCATGACCACCATCATGATTACCAACATCACCGTCATCACCATCACCAACAGCAGCAACATCATCACCATCAACATCCCAATCCCAATATGCGGTGCGCGGCGTCACGGCATTCCACCGTATGGTCACGGTCGGTCCCGGCCGCGGTGCAAGACTAAGGCCGTGTCCGTGCCCGTGTCCGCATCACCTTTTTGACTGGAACATATCCATGCCACCACCAGTACATAGGTCGACTGGGGGCCGACTGGGCCCCTGAAAGGGTCAGAGCTATGATGGACCAGCTGGGAGAGAGCAGGCCAGCCAGCCCGCGCGGTCATGGCAACTTACCTCTCCTCAATGATCCGAGCTGTTGTCTGTTGGTCGCCGTGCAGGTTTCGCCGAGGCCTTGCGGGTGCGCACCGTTGGAGTACCTTCCGCACTGATTTCACCGGACAGTGGCAATCCCCGCGCTTCATTGACTAGCCACAATAAGACGGCGCGGAGGAACAGGAGGGGCGGAGGCAAGGAGGCGAAGAAGGGCGGGGGCGAGGCGAGAATACGCGGTCTTCTCAGCTCATTCCAGGGAGCAAAACCCTCTGGCGCATCTGGTGCACTTCCATCAGTCGCCAGTCCACGGCAAACCGCGGCGCCCCCAGGGTCCACGAGGCCATCCAGGCGGCGCGGGGCCCCTGGGGGTGTCACCCTGTCCCCGGAACATCTCCTGGGTTGAAACAATTATCCCAGTGCGACCCTAACTAGGAGTTGGAACCCCTAGGAAAGCAGCATTAGTAGTAACGGTAAAGCTAAGCTAAAGCTAAGCTAAAGCTGAGCTACAGCTAAACTGAAGCTAAGCTAAAGCTAAGCTACAGCTAAACTGAAGCTAAGCTAAAGCTAAGCTAGAGCTAAGCTAAAACTGAGCTAAAGATAAGCGAACACTAAGCTAAAGCTAAGCTAAAGCTAAGCTAGAGCTAAGCTAGAGTTAAGCTAAAGCTAAACTAAAGCTAAGCTAAAGCTAAGCTACAGCTAAGTGAAAGCTAAGCTACATCTAAGCTGAAGCTAAGTTAAAGCTAAGCTAAAGCTAAGCTAAAGCTAAGCTAAAGCTAAGCTAAAGCTAAGCTAAAGCTAAGCTAAAATAAAGCTAAGATAAAGCTAAGCTAGAGCTAAGCTAAAGCTAAGCTAAGCTAAAGCTAAGCTAAAGCTCAGATAAAGCTAAGCTAACGCTAAGATAACGCTAAGCTAAAGCTAAGCTAAAGTTAAGCTATACATAGGTTAAAGCTAAGCTAAAGCTGAGCTAAAGCTAAAGCTAAAGCTAAAGCTAAAGCTAAAGCTAGGGGGGCGCAACTGGGGGGGACCGCTCCGAGCGCAACTGGGGGAACCGCCCGGGGCGCTTAGCACTGCCCGGCCCTTTAAGCCAAACGAGTACGAACCCTTCTAGGCAGAGCCTAGGTAGGGAAAAACCTTCCAAACGTAAAACCAAAGTCTCGATGTCTCCATGCAAATTCTAGTCGCCTGCATCTGCGCACCCCATGGCTACCATTGTCCCGCTTGTCGCCCTTAAACTTTCCACCGTGTCTGAACGCGAACAGCCACCCACTCAGGATGGTCGGGGTCATGAGCATTTCTTTTCAGCGTCGCCCCCTCGCCCACAGCCCCACGAGCGGCCACAGTCCCGCAAAGGCCGCAGAAAATGTCACGCGGCCCTGATGAGGCGTCGAAGCTGCTGGCCCCTGAAATGAGGGCGGCACAATTGGCGCGCAGTGGGGAGTTACCTTCTCCTTCGAGGCGGACCGCGCACTCCAAGAAACCTATGTCCTCAGCCACTGCAGCCGCATGCGGAATGTCCTTGGGGAGTGCCCCACGGAGTCCCCGAAGCATTGCCCACCCCTCGTCAACCCCCGCCACCGCACACCCTCAAGCGGCCAGGTCTTTCTCCCCAAGATAAAGGATCGAACCTTCGGCGAACAGGAGGGCAGGCGCAGTGAACTGGATCGCTGAGACGGGGTCAAAAGCCCCGCCGGAATCAACGATGAAAGCTCCCAGACGCGGGAGACCGTTCGGAACGGCGCGCGCGATCCACGGACGATCGAACAGCGGCTCGTGCCAGTCCGCGGCCACGCCTGCTGTCGAACTTTCGAGGTCGCAGTCCGCTCGGCATGGCGCGCCAAACGGAAGCCCCCGCCGTGGCGCGTCGCGCACACCTCGCCACAGCGGGGGCCAAGCGGCCCATGTGCGTGCCCCCGCCTGCGCGGCGCGGGCCCCGGCAGAGGCCCCCCCTATGCCCCCCGTGGAGAGAGCTCTCGACTGTGCCCCACGCAGTGCGCAACGGGTCGAGCCAGAGCTCCAGGCATCGACCCGTTTCAGGTTCCAGAATCACCCTGGAACGGTTCCGGGGTGAAAATTGGAACCTGAAACGGGTGATTTTCCATCTGGGCGCTCTCGGGTGCCTTGCGGGCGCATCTTGCGGTGTACCCGAGCTCCCAAAATGGCCATTTTCCAAATGAAATCTTTTATTGGGGAGCTCGTTTTTCGCGGTTGGGCCCTCCCGCGCAGCGTCGGGAGGTCCCAGATGGATTTTCACCCCGGAACCGTTCCAGGGTGAAAATCCATCTGGAACCCCCTCCCCAGGCAAAACGGCTCTGTCGGGAACGGGGGGGTGGTACCCGAGCTCCCAAAGTGGCCATTTTCCACATGAAATCTCTTATTGGGGAGCTCGTTTTTCGCGGTTGGGCCCTCCCGCGTAGCGCCGGGAGGTCCCAGATTGATTTTCACCCCGGAACCGTTCCAGGGTGAAAATCCACCTGGGACCCCCTCCCGACGCAAAGCGGCTCTGTCGGGGATGGGGGGGGGCGTACCCGAGCTCCCAAAGTGGCCATTTTCCAAATGAAATCTCTTATTGGGGAGTTCGTTTTTCGCGGTTGGGCCCTCCCGCGCGGCGTCGGGAGGTCCCAGATGGATTTTCACCCCGGAACCGTTCCAGGGTGAAAATCCATCTGGAACCCCCTCCCGACGCAAAGCGGCTCTGTCGGGGATGGGGGGGCGTGCCCGAGCTCCCAAAATGGCAATTTTCCAAATGAAATCTCTTATTAGGGAGCTCGTTTTTCGCGGCTGGGCCCTCCCGCGCAGCGTCGGGAGGTCCCAGATGGATTTTCACCCCGGAACCGTTCCAGGGTGAAAATCCATCTGGAACCCCCTCCCGACGCAAAATCGCTTTGTCGGGGACGGGGGGGCGTGCCCGAGCTCACAAAATGGCCATTTTCCAAATGAAATCTCATATTGGGGAGCTCGTTTTTCGCGGTTGGGCCCTGCCGCGCAGCGTCGGGAGGTCCCAGATGGATTTTCACTCTGGAACCGTTCCATGGTGAAAATCCTTTTGGAACCCCCTCCCAACGCAAATCGGCTCTGTCGGGGATGGGGGGGGGCGTGCCCGAGCTCCCAAAATTGCCATTTTCCAAATGAAATCTCTGATTGGGGAGCTCGTTTTTCGCGGCTGCGCCCTGCCGCCCGCGCAGCGTCGGGGGGTCCCAGATGGATTTTCACCCCGGAACCGTTCCAGGGTGAAAATCCATCTGGAACCCCTTCCCGACGCAAAACGGCTCTGTCGGGGATGGGGGGGGGGGCACCCGAGCTCCCAAAGTGGCCATTTTCCAAATGAAATCTCTTGTTGGGGAGCTCGTTTTTCGCGGCTGGGCACTGCCGCGCAGCGTCGGGAGGTCCCAGATGGATTTTCACCCCGGAACCGTTCCAGGGTGAAAATCCATCTGGAACCCCCTCCCAACGCAAATCGGCTTTGTCGGGGATGGGGGGGGGCGTACCCGAGCTCCCAAAATTGCCATTTTCCAACTGAGATCTCTTATTGGGGAGCTCGTTTTTCGCGGTTGGGCCCTCCCGCGCAGCGTCGGGAGGTCCCAAATGGATTTTCACCCCGGAGCCGTTCCAGGGTGAAAATCCATCTGGAACCCCCTGCCGACGCAAAACGGCTCAGTCGGGGATGGGGGGGGGCGTGCCCGAGCTCCCAAAATGGCCATTTTCCAAATGAAATCTCCTTTTGGGGAGCTCGTTTTTCGCGGTTGGGCCCTGCCGCGCAGCGTCGAGAGGTTCCAGATGGATTTTCACCCCGGAACCGTTCCAGTGTGAAAATCCATCTGGAACCCTCTCCCGACGCAAAACTGCTCTGTCGGGGATGGGAGGGGGTGTGCCCGAGCTCCCAAAGTGGCAATTTTCCAACTGAGATCTCTTATTGGGGAGCTCGTTTTTTGCGGTTGGGCCCTCCCGCGCAGCGTCGAGAGGTTCCAAATGGATTTTCACCTCGGAACCGTTCCAGGGTGAAAATCCACCTGGGACCCTCTCCCGACGCAAAACTGCTCTGTCGGGGATGGGGGGGTGTACCCGAGCTCCCGAAATGGCAATTTTCCAAATGAAATCTCTGATTGGGGAGCTAGTTTTTCGCGGCTGGGCCCTCCCGCGTAGCGCCGGGAGGTCCCAGATGGATTTTCACCCCGGAACCGTTCCAGGGTGAAAATCCATCTGGAACCCCCTCCCGACGCAAAACGGCTCTGTCGGAGATACGGGGGGGGGGGCCCGAGCTCCCAAATGGCAATTTTCCAAATGGCCGCTCGCGGCTGGGCCCTCCCCCGCCCAGTGTCGCACGAGGTATCAAGGTGGAACTCAATCTGGAACCTCCTCCCAGCGCAATACGGCGCTATCGGTTGCATGTACGCTGTGGTTCGAGGTTGTTACGAGGTCGGTTGCAGAGGGCCCGCTGTGGTTGGAGTCTGTTTGTAGTAGTAGCACTAGTAATACTAGTAGTAGTAGTAGTAGTAGTAGTAGTAGTAGTAGTAGTAGTAGTAGTGGCAGTAGTAGTAGTAGTAGTAGTAGTCGTAGTAGTAGTGGTGGTAGTGGTAGTGGTAGTGGTAGTGGTAGTAGTAGTAGTAATAGTAGTAGTCGTAGTAGTAGTAGTAGTAGTAGTAGTAGTAGTAGTAGTAGTAGTAGTAGTAGTAGTAGTAGTAGTAGTAGTAGTAGTAGTAGTAGTAGTAGTAGTAGTAGTAGTAGTAGTAGTCAGTAGTAGTAGTAGTAGTAGTAGTAGTAGTAGTAGTAGTAGTAGTAGTAGTAGTAGTAGTAGTAGTAGTAGTAGTAGTAGTAGTAGTAGTAGTAGTAGTAGTAGTAGTAGTAGTAGTAGTAGTAGTAGTACTAGTAGTAGTAGTAGTCGTAGTAGTAGTAGTACGTAGTATAGTAGTAGTAGTAGTAGTAGTAGTAGTAGTAGTAGTGGCAGTGGCAATAGGACTAGTAGTACTAGTGCTAGTATTAGTAATAGTAGTAGTAGTAGTAGTAGTAGTAGTAGTAGTAGTATTCGTTTAGTAGTAATAGTAACAGTAGTAGTAGTAGTAGTAGTAGTAGTAGTAGTAGTAGTAGTAGTAGTAGTAGTAGTAGTAGTAGTAGTAGTAGTAGTAGTAGTAGTAGTAGTAGTAGTAGGGGCCTGGGGTTGTTTTTCGGCGGCCCCTGGGCCCAGGAGCGGCGCCCCAAACAAGAACAACAACGTACACATTTAAACAAAACCGCATTCCCCCTCTCGCCCTCCTCGCCCTCTCGGTTTCTGGCGGCCCCAGGGCCAGAAATACGTTTTTCGGCGGCCCCTGGGCCGACGGGCGGCGCCCCCCAAAAAAAACGGAGGAACCGAAACAAACCCCTCTCCTCCTCCTCGCCCCCGTCCTCGCGTTTTTCCGCGGCTCTGGGGCCTGGCGTTGCTTTTCGGCGGCCCCTGGGCTCGGGGGCGGCGCCCAAAAAAACAACGACATACAAATGCACACAAAACCACATGCCCCCCTCGTCGCTCTCCTCGCCCTCTCGGTTTCTGGCGGCCCCAGGGCCAGAAACGCGTTTTTCCGCGGCCCCTGGGCCAACGGGCGGCGCCCCCCCCCCCAAAAAAAAAAAAAAAAAAGTAAGCGCGAAAGACCTAGACATGCCCCTTTTCCTCCTTCTCGCCCCCGCCCTCGTGTTTTTTCGCGGCCCCGGGGCCTGGGGCTGTGTTTTCGGCGGCCCCTGGGCCCAAGGGCGGAGCCCCAAACGCCTGCAACGGAAAAGTGCAAGCAGAACCGCGCCCCCCCCTCCTCGCCGGCGGCGCCAAAAAAAACAAAGAACGGCGGGGGCGAACCAATTCCCCCCCCCCTTCGTCTTCGCCCCCGCCCTCGCGGTTGTTCGCGGCCACGGGGCCCAAGGCCTTTTTTCTGCGGCCCCTGGGCCCAGGGGCAGATTCGAAGAAAAACGCGAAACATTAAAATGCAAACAAAACCACCCATTTTTCGCCGCCCTCGCCCTCGCGGTCTCTGGCGGCCGCAGGGCCCGACGCGCGATTTTCGGCGGCCCCTGGGCCCGCGGGCGGCGCGAAATATTCGTAAAAAAAGAACCGCGAGAAGCCGAAACAGTTCCCGCCCCCGCCCTCCTCGCCCCCGCCCTCGCGGCGCGCTGGGAACCCCGCCCCTTCCCGCCGACTCGCGGGGGGGGGGGGGGTCTCTTTCACTTTTTTCCACTGTCTGTGGACCCCCCCCGCGGGCGGCGCGAATGCCGCTTCCGCCGCCGCGAGGGAGGGGCGACGGAGGATCAGTCACTGTCAATGACTTCGGCTTCCAAGGCTCGGACAACATGCGGGAAACACTTGGCGCACTTCCGCTGCAACTCGGGCGGGCAACTCGGGCGGGGCACCCAAGCTCGCCCTCGCCGGGAACGCGCAAATCCGCCTCCGCCGTTCTCTCCACGCTGGCTGAATGGCGGGCTCCCCCACAATAGTCACACGATGGCCCAATGGCGCCAGGACGAGTTTTCCTTCTGTTTGACCTCGTCCTCCTTCGGCTCCTCGTGTTCCTCCTTGTCCTTCTCGTCTTCCATCTCGCCCTCCTCGCCCTCCCCCTCCTCTTCTTCTTCTTCTTCTTCCTCCTCCTCCTCCTTCTCCCCCCCCCCCTCCTCCACAATTACACAATATGAATACTACTCTCCCACTTTCCCTGATGGCGTCCAGAAGATGTTCGGCACCCCCCCGCGTACTGTTTTTTTACACACAGGATTCCCCGGAGTTGGGTTTTCGCTTGTGTTTTTTTTCTAAAATGCTGCTCTCGCCGAGGCGCCGGCCTCATTTTCGAGCCCCGCTCGTTCCGAATCGTGCTCCCGCTGCAGCGCTGGCCTCATTTCCGTGCTTCCGCTCGTTCCGAATCGTGCTGTCCGCTGCAGCGCTGGCCTCATTTCCGCGCTTCCGCCCGTTTCGACTCGTGCTCCCGCTGCAGCGCTGGCGTCATTTCCCGTGCCATGCCACCACCACCACCACCACCGCCACCACCACCACCACCACCACCACCAGCACCAGCACCAGCACCAGCACCAGCACCAGCACCAGCACCAGCACCACAACCGCACCAGCACCAGCACCAGCACCAGCACCAGCACCAGCACCAGCACCAGCACCAGCACCAGCACCAGCACCAGCACCAGCACCAGCACCAGCACCACCACAACCACGCACACACGCACGCACGCACGCACGCGCACCACCACCCACTAGCCCGCGGATAGAGAAAATCTGCGCCATTGTCAGGGATGGGAGGGAGGGGTAGGACGTCAGATATGAGCATCATCATCATCATCACCATCATCATCAGCATCATCCACAGCAGCATCGGCATCAGCATCAGCATCAGCATCATCAGCATCAGCATCAGCATCAGCATCAGCATCAGCATCAGCACCATCCTCATCCTCATGCCCATCCTCATCCTCATCCTCATCCTCATCCTCATCCTCATCCTCATCCTTCTCCTCCTCCTCATCATCCTCCTCCTCCTCCTCCTCGTCCTCCTCCTCCTCCTCCTCCTCCTCCTCCTCCTCCTCCTCCTCCTCCTCCTCATCATCATAGAGAGGTCCCAGATGGATTTTCACCCCGGAACCGTTCCAGGGTGAAAATCCAACCCCCTCCCGACGCAAAAGGGCTCGGTCGGGGATGGGGGGGGGCGTACCCGAGCTCCCCAAATGGCCATTTTCCAAATGAAATCTCTTGTTGGGGAGCTCGTTTTTCGCAGTTGGGCCCTCCCGCGCAGCGTCGGGAAAATAAAAGGGGTCCCAGATGGGATTTTCAACCCCGACAACGTTCCAGGGAGAAAATCTGCCCCCAATCTGGAACCCCCTCCCGACGCAAAGCGGCTCTGTCGGGGATGGGGTGGTGGTGTACCCGAGCTCCCAAAATGGCCATTTTCCAAACGAAATCTCTTATTGGGGAGCTTGTTTTTCGCGGCTGGGCCCTCCCGCGCAGCGTCGAAAGGTTCCAGATGGATTTTCACCCGGGAACCGTTCCAGTGTGAAAATCCATTTGGAACCCTCTCCCGACGCAAAACGGCTCTGTTGGGGATGGAGAGGGGGGGTGTAATCAAGCTCCCAAAATGGCAAGTTTCCAAAAGAAATCTCTTATTGGAGAGCTTGTTTTTCGCGGTTGTGCCTCCCGCGCAGCGTCGGGAGGTCCCAGATGGATTTTCACCCCAGAACCGTTCCGGGATGAAAATCCATCTGGAACCCCCTCCCGACGCAAAAACCGCTCTGTCGGGGATGGGAGGGGCGTACCCGAGCTCCCAAAATGCCATTATTCCAAATGAAAACTGTTAATGGGGAGCACGTTTTTCGCGGCTGGGGCCCTATCGAGGGGCTCTGCCGCGCAGCGTCGGGAGGTCCCAAATGGATGTTCACCCCGGAACCGTTCCAGTGTGAAAATCCACCTGGAACCCCCTCCCGACGCGAAACGGCTCTGTCGGGGAGGGAGGGGGGCGTGTACCCGAGCTCCCAAAATGGCCGTTTTCCAAATGAAATCTATTATTGAAGGGCTTGTTTTTCGCGGCTGGGCCCTCCCGCGCAGCGTCGGGAGGTCCCAAATAGATTTTCACCCCGGAACCGTTCCAGGGTGAAAATCCATCTGGGACCCTCTCCCGACGCAAAACGGCTCTGTCGGGGATGGGGTGGGTGTACCCGAGCTCCCCAAATTACAATTTTCCAAATGAAATCTCTTATTGGGGGGCTTGTTTTTCGCGGCTGGGCCCTCCCGCGTAGCGTCGGGAGGTTCCAGATGGAATCCCACCCCGGAACCGTTCCAGGGTGAAAATCCATCTGGAACCCTCTCCCGACGCAAAACGGCTCAGTCGGGAGGAGGGGGGGGCGTGCCCGACACCCAAAAAGGCAATATCAATGAAATCTCTATTGGGGAGCTCGTTTTTCGCGGCAAGGGCCCCTGCCGCGCAGCGTCGGTAGGCCCCAGATGATTTTCACCCCGGAAACCGTTCCAGGGTGAAAT
The DNA here is from genome assembly GCA_963575745.1 of Prorocentrum cordatum. Lineage (NCBI taxonomy): Eukaryota > Dinophyceae > Prorocentrales > Prorocentraceae > Prorocentrum > Prorocentrum cordatum. The sequence continues at coordinate 69,610 of CAUYUJ010016257.1, forward strand.
CCATCTCGCCTTCGCCGCATATGCATAGGGCTCTGTCGGATGAACTCAGAATGCGATGATGGATTTTCACCCCGGACGTTCACCCCGGAACCGTTCCAGGGTGAAAATCCATCTGGGAACCCCCTCCCGACGCAAAACGGCTCTGTCGGGGATGGGGGAGGTGTACCGAGCTCCCAAAATGGCAATTTTCCAAATGAAATCTCTTATTGGGGAGCTTGTTTTTCGCGGCTGGGCCCTCCCGCGCAGCGTCGGGAGGTCCCAGATGGATTTTCACCCCGGAACCGTTCCAGAGTGAAAATCCATCTGGAACCCCCTCCCGACGCAAAAGGGCTCTGTCGGGGAGGGGGGGGCGCACCCGAGCTCCCAAAAAAAACAATTTTCCAAATGAAATCTCTTATTCGGGAGCTCGTTTTTCGCAGCTGGGCCCTGCCGCGCAGCGTCGGGAGGTCCCAAATGGATTTTCACCCCGGAACCGCTCCAGGGTGAAAATCCATCTGGAACCCCCTCCCGACGCAAAACCGCTCTGTCGGGGATGGGGGGGGCGTGCCCGAGTTCCCAAAATGAACATTTTCCAAATGAAATTTCTTTTTGGGGAGCTCGTTTTTCGCGGCTGGGCCCCGCCGCGCAGCGTCGGGAGGTCCCAGATGGACTTTCACCCCGGAACCGTTCCAGGGTGAAAACCCATCTGGAACCCCCTCCCGACGCAAAACGGCTCTGTCGGGGATGGGGGGGGTGCACCCGAGCTCCCAAAATGGCAATTTTCCAAATGAAATTTCATATTGGGGAGCTTGTTTTTCGCGGCTGGGCCCTCCCGCGCAGCGTCGAGAGGTTCCAGATGGATTTTCACCCCGGAACCGTTCCAGGGTGAAAATCCATCTGGAACCCTCTCCCGACGCAAAACGGCTCTCTTGGTGGCTTCTGTGAGGAGCCCAATCAGAGCTTCTGTAAAGAGTCCAGTGAGGGCTTCTGCAAGGAGCCCAGTGAAGGCTTCTGCAAGGAGCCCAGTGAGGGCTTCTGCAAGGAGCCCAGTGAGGGCTTCTGCAAGGAACCCAGTGAGGGCTTCTGCAAGGAGCCCAGTGAGGGCTTCTGCAAGGAGCCCAGTGAGGGCTTCTGCAAGGAGCCCAGTGAGGGCTTCTGCAAGGAGCCCAGTGAGGGCTTCTGAAAGGAGGCCACTAAGAGGGCTTCTGAAAGGAGGCCACTAAGAGGGCTTCTGAAAGGAGGCCACTAAGGGCTTCTGTAAGGAGGCCACTAAGGGCTTCTCTGTAAGGAGCTCAAAATGTGTCCAGATGGGTTTTCACCCCGGAACGGTTCCAGGGTGATTCCGGAACCTGAAACGGTCAGTGTCAAGTTTCCAGAATCACCCCGGAACGGTTCCAGGTGATTCCGGAACCTGAAACAGAGGATGTTCCCGATGGCCCGCCCGACTCCGAGAGCCCCGACAGAGGCTTCCAGCAGATCCTTAACCGCCACATCCCCAGGCGAGACCCGGGGCCCGTGAGGCCCTGGAACAAGACGCCTCTCGCCCTCTCAGGGAGGGCCATGGTGAGGCAACACTGCTGACTCTCGCGCGCTTGAAAACCTGCCAGGCTGATCCATCCCCAGCTAGCCACGCTGGCCCACAGCAGCGCGTCCGTTACTGGGCCGATGCCTCGCCCCCCCGCCCCTTCGAAGCTGGGTCGTCGAATGATCGGAGGCTGGCCCCGCAGGCGCGACGCGGACCCCGCGGGCACGCCCGTCGGGCGCAACGAGGTCTGCATCGGTTGCCGGCCACCACCCCTTAGCGCGTCGGACCAGGACCTCGAAGGCATGGACCGCGGGATCCTTTGGCGGGGACAAGGCCCACATCAGGCCCACCTGAGCCCCAGGAGCAAACACGCCCCAAAGCTTCTCATTGCTTTGAATGTGGGGGTGGCTGATGTGGGCGGGGCGACCACTCCTGCCCCTCGAAATCTTGAAACGCTCTCAAAAAGCACAGTTCAAGACTCGATCCACGCCCAGCTATGCCCTCAAGACTAAAACGGGGCACTCCCAACATTAATGGTCGTCGTTGGGCCGAGGCCCCGCCATTAGCGTAGCTTGGAAACGTGCCCTGGGGCATCGAGCCAAAAGGGCAACAGAGAAGGAGGAGGGGCAAGAAAGAGAGAGGAGGGATTAGTGAAATGGAATGGAAAGAAAAGGAAGAGGAAGGAGCATGGGGGGCGGCGAGGGGGGGATGGGGCGGCGGCGGAGAGCGCGGGAGGCCTCGGAGATCCAGGCCCCCCCTGAGACATTCAGCCACGGCTGTTCACCCTCGGCGCCGAAGCCTTCGGCGCCCAGGGTCCGAAGCTCACGAGCACATGTTTGGCGCAGGGCCACGCGGTCACAGCCATTCGTCGTGAGAGGCGTCTGCCCTCAACAAAAACAAAAAAGAAACAACAACAAAAAACTTGCCTTTTCCTTCGCGCGCGCGAGCGGCCTCGATGGCCATCGACGCGTGGCCCCCGGGAGAATGCAGCCCTCCACCGAAACCACCGTTTCTGAAGATTCTTCATTGAAGGGGCCCTGCGACACACAAATAAATAGACATAAATAAGAGGATTCCTTATATTTTTCAATAGTTTCCGGGTTTCTGTCTTCCCTCCTACTTCCCATAGTTTCGCATATTTTCCTGGGAGTCGGCGATTAATTGTGTCTGTGTGTCTGTTCTCCTCCTGATTCATCCACGGTCCCCCCTTAGCCATCCTCTTGGAAGTAGCCCTCCCCCAAAGCTCAAATCCACCCCCAGGCTAACCAGGCCGTCCGTGACTGCGCCATCGCGTGTGCCCAACGCCCGTCGCGCCAGTCGCGGAGCTTCTGCGCGGTTGGAGGCAACTCGCAGCGTAGGCCGCGCCAGCAGCAACAGAAGCCGAGACGCACAGGCTTCAAAAACTCGGCCGGCAAGAAGCAATCCGCGGGAAACACAGCGCGCGACTGAGACCGAAATCATGTAGAGGCCAGCGCTGGGGGGCGGGTCGACGTTAGAGATGGCCGGGGCACGCGCACCCTTTTATATCATTGGTCACCGCTCTGCCACCTGCCACGACGCCCTGCCTTGGGTAGGTTTGGGGCGAACAGACCACATCGAGCATGATGACCTCTGGCAATCTACAACTGCCGATCGCTGTCCGAAATGCACCTCGCTGAAACTGGCAAAATTCACCACCTGGCTGACCACAGATTTGGACGCCCGAGGTGGGTGCGGAAAACATGGGTACAATACCCAACAACAAATGTTGTCCCAAAACAACAGTGGCCGCTGTTGGGCAGGCGGCCTTCTGTCTCAAATGGACACAGGCCGCGGCGGCGCGGACAGCGAGCCCTGTTCAAAATGAACAGGAACTGCATTTGGACATTGTACCCATGCTTTCCGCACCCATTTCGTTCGTGCCGAACAGACGCGCGCGCGCGAAACACGTTCGCGGCACTGCCTCGAGTCGGCCAGGAGGCCGACCGCAGCCTTGCCCGATCCGTCCGCTGGGGCCCTCCTGACTGCCCGACGACGGAAACCATCCGCGGCGCTCCTTCGCGCTGCCGCGTCGAAACGTCCCAGCTACCCGAACTCCCCCACCCACACACACACACACACACACACACACACACACACACACACGCACGCACGCACGCACGCACGCACGCACGCACGCACACACACGACAGGCACCCACCCACCATGCACAGCGACGAACAAGTGTCGCAGGGCATAACCGGGTCTAGGACAGGAAGGAGCCCATCGCCCCCCCCCCTTCTCGCGTCTCCTGAAAAGCTGCATTGGTAAATCCTGGAGCCCGCCAGGAACCACCTCTCCAACGTTCAAAAAAGCGCAGATCCCCGATGGCACCTGCAGAGCCCCCCCCCCGGAAGAAGCCAAAAATGACGAGGATGAAACCCATCAGAAAAAAATCGCGGCCGTCTTGCACTTCCCACGCGCGCGTCTCAGCCCCTGTACACCTGGCGCTGCCAGCACGCGCCTGCCCAATGGAATCTGCGGCGGCAGTGCCCGTCGCAGCTGGTCAATTGCCGCCCGCGCCGCCCATCAAGTTACAAGCCGGGCTTCAAGCCTGGCCCCGAACGAGGCGCTCTTCTCAACACTGGGTAAAACGGGGATGTCCCCAGCAAAATTGGGAATCAGCTCTGCTCCCACTTTGCATTTTCATCCGAACTCCCGCCGAGAACTCACGTCGCGCAGGCCCGGGACAAAATCGATCCAAAAATCAAGCGCATCAGACGTGATCTCCCACTCGTTCCGGGAGCCACCACAGCATATAGCGCACATACTGTAGCAGGTGAAGTCCAGAGCGTGAAAATGCCACCGCACCCGCCCAACCGCACTGGAAATCGGAGGTTGGGGGGTGAGATCGAAGTGGAACGGAGAGCCCCCCACCGGGAAATCGGTTTCGGTTTCGTGTTCGTGCGTGCCGTGCGTGCGGGCGAAGCGAAGCTGCGTGGGCGGGCGAGAAGAAAGTCTCCTGTTGCTGAGGCGCGGCCGGACCAAATGATTCTCCCTCCGGCAAGCGGTGGCCCGCGGTGTCCCGCCGGTGTCCTGCTTGTGGCTGGGTCCTGGCCGGACCAAATGATTCTCCCTCCGGCAAGCGGTGGCCCGCGGTGGCCCGCCGGTGTCCCGCCGGTGTCCCAGTGTCCCAATGGTGCGAAAACGATAGTGAGACCGATCGTGAGATCGATAGTGAGATCGATAGTGAGACCGATAGTGAGATCGATCGTGAGATCGAGAGTGAGATCGATAGTGAGATGAATAGTGATATCGATTGTGTGTGAGATCGAGTCATATCGATAGGGAGATCGAAAGTGGGATCGATAGCGAGGTCCAGAGTGAGATCGACAGTGAAATCGATCGAGTGAGATCGATAGTGAGATCGATCGAGTGAGATCGGTAGTGGGATCGATGGTCCCAAGAGCGAGCGGCAACGCAACAATCACCACTGTTGCCCATTGCTGGCCCCCCTCCCCCCCGACCTCCTCATGACCCGCAGGGTGGTCTTATAGGTACGCTTTTTCCCACGATCAAAAAAACACAAAGACATACGATCATCGCGGGCCAGCCCGCGGCCCTCGACGCGCCGGGGTGCGGGTCTTGCCCCGCCCGACGGAGTCGGTCAAGGGCGGCCGCGTCAAAGAATAAGCCCCCCCCCGCCAGCCTCAGCCTGCCTCCTCCTCCTCCTCCTCACACACTTCCTCCGCCCACCCTGTCACGTTGTCCTTTAGCTCCCTCCTGTGACCACACGTCCCGTCGCCATCGACGGCCAAACCCTTCAGGGTCGGCAGCACCGGCCGTGAGGCCTTCACAATAAGCCCCCCCCCCGCCAGCCTCAGTCCGGCGCCCGTCCATCCGCGCCCGCGCGACCCGCCGGGGCCCCGCGCCGCGCCCTGGAGCCCCCCCGAGCGCGCGCGGCCCAGACGCCATATGCGCCGATCGGGCGGAGCCCGAGGCCGAACGGGATCACCCGCAACCCGCTGCTCAGAGATCGCCACTCGGGCTCCCCGAGCTCGCCCGGGAACCCCCCGGCCTCCCTGAGTTGGCGGCGCGCACAAGGGGGTGGAGGGAAGGGGGAGGGCTTCTTAGAAGGAGGCTGCTTAGAAGGCGCCGGCCTTACACTTCTAGGGAAGGCCCGCGCCTTCTAAGAAGCTGGGGTGCTTCTAAGAAGCCCTCCCCCCTCCCCCCACCCCCCTCTGCGCGTGGCTGACTGAGAGCATGCGCATGCTCTTCGAGGCCTCGGAAAGGGGCCTGGGGAGGCGCTGGCGCCCAAGCTTCTGGCACCTCTGGAGTCAGAACACGAGGGTCTGGCCGGGGTCATCCAGAAGAGCCGCATCCACAGGGCAGTGCTGAGGACGTCCGAGCTATATAGTCGACCCAAACTGTTTGGCCCCCTGACCGATGCTCTGGCTCAGACTAAAGTATTCAGCGCGCGGGCTGAAAATCTCCACTCGCGCACGTGCAACCGCCTGCAGACCAGTCGAACTGCCCTCCAAACCTGGTTGGGACACGTACCGAGCGGAACGCACCATGGCGACTCAGACAGCCACCACCAGCAACGGACGGAATACCCACGTGGAGGATGTGGCCCACTATTTCCACTCCCAAACGACTGTTTTGGAGCCTTAATGCCAGCGCAGCCCCTCCAATAGTTCGAGCACAGGCCGAAGAGCCACCACACCTTGGACCTGTAAAAGACACGCAGGCACCTACCACGGGCGACGATGCCCAAGCTGCGGGGCGGTCGGCCCGCAAATCTAAACGTCCGCGCGCTAGGACGGCCACATCTCCACAAAGGTACCCCTTCGATGACATCAGGCACGGCGCTCAGAAACTCTGTCAGCCACGCTCCGAGGGCCGCGATTCAACCTCGTTCTGGCCGCCGTCAAATTGAGTTCCCGGGCGAACGCAATGCCGGCTTCACGGGCAGCGAACAAGTAAGAAGCGTCGTACCAAGTGGCGCCACTAGCTGCGACGATCTCGAAACTGTCCGTAGTCTCGGTGGCCAGGGGGGGCGCCGTCGGATCCGTCTGCCGCGCTGGTCGTTGCGACGGCATCGGGCAATGGAGTCGCCGCGCCAGCCGCTGGGTTCCGGCGACACCCAGTCTTCACGGGGATGGAGTCGCCAGCCAAGCTGGCATGCAAGCATAGCTGCATCGGCTGCGCCCCCGAATCTCGGCTGCCAGTCCTAGCTAGCCTCCTGGCTTTCCAGGGCAACCTGGCTATTGGCTGGCTTCGGTTCCGTCGGGGTCGCGGCGGGTCTCGAGAAGCGTTGCCCACTCGTTCCCAACACGCGCGCCTGAAGCCTTTTCCGCAGGTCCTTCGCAGTTCCCTCCCTGCCCCGAGGAGCGAGAGCGCCCGAGGCGGGAACGCAAGCAGGGCAGAGGAGCCCGAGGCGCCCCCCCCCACCGGCCCCACCACCACCCAGAAGCCCCTGGCGCTGCACAATACCATGTCCCGGTGCCCGCGCAGGAAGCGCGAAGGCCGACACGAGCTGCGGGTCCGCTGCTGCCCGTGCCCACGCTGCCGAGCGCCTACGGAAATCGTTCGAGCGATTGTGCCACTGCTGCTCAGGGTGGCACGGGTGGCCGAGGTTCTGCCATTCACTGTTGCTGCTCGTTCTCCATCTCACTGGTCGTGCTCAGCTTCTGCCTGTGCCACAGCATCTTCACGGCCTGCAGACTCCTGCCGGGCCTCGGCTACACCCTCGCACAACCTGGTGCAGTGGGCGCGGTGCTGCTCGAGGACTTCTGCTCGAGCGACAGTTTGGCGCATCTGAGCCGACGGTGGCTGAGCTCTGACCGCCGCTCCCCGTGGGGGCCTTGGGCCGCGGGACGGCAGCTCCTCGCCACGGTGGCTCGTTTCCGTTTTGGGCTGGGCAGTTGGGCTCCTTCCATCCGGCAGCCCTGCCGCTGCTGACCACAACAGCCCTTTGTTGAGGCGAACTTCCACCCCGCATTGGCAGGATTAAGAAAACTCATCAACAGCAGAAGCAGGTGGCGCTCCTTTTTACCTTCTTTCCCTCTCGTATCGGTGAATGAAGCCCGCTCAAGAGAAGGCGGGCGCTCTGAACTGCCAGAGGAATCATGGCACGGTGTCGATGTTCGCGTAGTCCGTTGTCGCTGGTGCCAAGCGGGTTCGCCTGCTCGGCGGCTATTATGGTGAGTCTGCGAGGCGTCCCCTGAAGGTCGCGGCTTTCACCACGGGGCGTTGCCGGGCAACATGACGGCGAAGGCTGTCTTCCCTCTGTCCCCTCCCGCCTTCCCGCCCGCATGCATCGTCCCATAGACCTGGCCTCCTGCCTGCGCGTTCGCCATCTGTGTGCTTCTGGTTTCCCTCGGTCCCTTCCTGTCTCGCCGAGCAGCACAGACTGCCGGGAGCTGGCGGCGAGGCCAACGCGGCTACTATTGATAATGCCATCCAAGGCTGCCCCTGTCATGCTATCTTCGTCCTCATCCTCCTCCATCCTCCACATCTGCCACCGTCTACATCGCTCCTCCTGGCAACCGTCTGACGTCGCGCAAGGCCGCGCCAGGCCGCGCTGTCCCGGGCCCCCCATGGCACAATCCTTCCGCAGGATCTTGTCCACCGAGGCGTCCCTGGCGTTGACGGGCACGGCGCCACCGTTGAGGCCCCTGAGGGGGGAGGCGGGCGACTTAGAGGGCCTTCGCTCCTGATCCTGATCCTGCTCCTTGGCCTCCTCTTCCTCCTCCTCATCGTCATCCTCCTCCTCGCGCTCCTGATCCTGCTCCTCCTTGATAATCGCATTGAGCCTACTAGCGCACACGTGTTCCCGCGTGCAACTGCTGTTGCTCCAAACCATCTTTTGGAATTAGGTCCTCGGTTCTCGCCATGTTTGCGTCGCTGATGGGAGCAGGAGATCAGCAGAGAGGGAGCAGAAGTTTGGGATTTCACAAGGTAGCCCATTGTCGCCGTTCTAGCTCCTCATGGTCATGTCGGTATTGGTCAAAGACGTGTGGAAGCATCTGAACGCTGATATTCGACCTTCATTGGCTTGTGGGGATCTCTCAGCTGTTCTATATGCTGACGACACAGTGCTAGTCGGGCGCAACGGACACCATGTACAACAACTTCTGGACGAAATTGCCCGTGCAGGTGCAACTATGGAATGGAGCTGCATTGGGATAATGTCAACTATTGCAAATCAACTGCGAAATGCGTATTACAGACCCGCTGGGCAAATTATCGCGCGTACGTCGCCCAAGAGGCCCCCAAGCCCAAGACGGCCTCACGACGGCCCAGAAGGGGTCCAAGAAGGGGACGACAAACTTACACTTGGAGCCATACACCCCAAAAAAGGTCACCAATAGGCCCCCAGGATGCCCAAAGAAGCCTGCCATCGTGGTTAACAAGTCTGGGGGGGAGGGGGAGGCCATGTGTAACTATGCATGCTCTGCGTTTCGCCCTTACCCCTGATTGCTGCTTGTGAAGCAGTGGCTCAGACCACGCCTAGCACGAGTAGTGTACCACGTCCGCACCACCACCGACATTGCCACGATGACTCTGGCATTGGATTCCAAGAGGCTCTCGCCGCCTCCAGGAACTCCCTTCTGCCGCGGGGAGATAGGGGGTGGAGGAAGGGGGGGGGGGAGGAGGAGGGGGGCAGGGGAACGGGGGAGGTGGGGGCAGGGACGAAGCGGGACTCGAGGCCTGGGGGCCCCAGGCTGCAGCCCCGCGCCCCCCCCCCCCCCCCCCCCCCGTGGCTGCCCCCCGCTGTGCCCGAGGGCCCGCTGCGGCCCCGCGCGCCGCGGCCGCTCCCCGGCGGCCCGGGCCCGAAGAGCAGCCGAGGCCTCGAGCAAAGCCAGGGGGCCTCGTACGGAGCAGCAGGGACGACGCACGAACCCAAACTTTGCGAGGTCCACGCGAGGCTCTCGGGTCGGCGCCGACCCCCCCCTGGCCATCGCTCGGACGTCCATTCCCTGTGCTTTTTTCGGAATCGTGCGTGGCTTTTTCCCCAAATGATCAAGGATGCTCCTCGATGGTCCTCGCCGAGGGAAAAATGCACACGTCCGAGCGATGCGGGAAAATGACCACAGCCACTGCCTCTTGTCTGCGCCGCCTTCCAGCCGGCCGAAGAAGAAGCAGCGGCTGTGGTCACCTCCCTGGTGCCAAGCTCAACGAAAATGACCACGACCACAGCTTTGTTTCTGCTGGCTGGAAGGCGGCAAAGAAAAGCAGTGGCTGTGGTCGTTTTCACGTCCCGTACGAACCCAACTTTGCGAGGTCCACGCGAGGTTCTCGGGTCGGCGCCGACGCCCCCCCCCCCCCCTCCTGGCCCTGGCGCGCGGAGCGCGCCAGGGGCGACGTCGGCAGCGTCGTGCCTGGCGCAGACCAAGGGAACCCGCGCGTACGTCCAGAAATTTCAGCTCATGCCACCTCCCCCTCCTCGATCTGTACGGGAGGGGAGCGGGCGAAACCCAGGCCAGCCCCTGCTCCCTTCCTCTGGGGCTGAACGTCCTCAATCAATGATGGCTGTTCCAGGGACTCCAAGAAGGCCCACTCGAGGCCGAAATGGAAGGAAAACCGCCGCGGCTGAACAAAGGCAATGCGTCAGAGCTATTGCGAGAGGGGGATGGGGGAACCCTGGAGGGGAGTGGGGTGAGGGGCAACGTTAGGGGGGGACCAGCTCAGGAGGGGGAGCATCGAGCTTGACTCGGCGATGCGTCGCCGATAAGATCGGCGAGAGCCCCTCGATAGCCAATCCAATCCTAACCGTCCCGGGCGGGGGGGGGCATCGAGCCCCTTTCGCGGATGAATGGGCGATGGGGGGTCGATGCATCCCACCCTGAGTCTACCCCGCCCTGAGTTTGCCTCTGAGGAACGCGGCGGCGCGCCCAGACATGCTCGGACGCTTGCCGCCGGA
>CAUYUJ010016257.1:85000-102500 GCA_963575745.1 Prorocentrum cordatum
GGCCTGGCCTGGCCAGGAGCGAGTGCCCAGGCCCAGGCTGAGGTCGGGCGTGTCCCCCTACGGGCGGATGCTGGGCGAAACATTAGGAATACTCAAAAAAAAGTACCCCCACATGGTCCAAACAAAATCGTCCGAAAACACCCAAAATAGTCCAAATAGTCAAAAATCATCAACATACCCAAATGGTCCAAACTCATACAAAAGATGTTCAAAAAATACTCCGAAACAAATCGTCCCCAGACTATTGTTTTACTATCTTTGAAGATCCCCCCTGTAGAGGGACAGGCCCGACTTACGCCCAGACCGAGACGGGGCCTGGTGCGGCTCGGTGGAACAGTAGGGGCATCGGGTAGTGGTTCTTGTGAGCAGCAGCGTCGGGACACTCTTGGATGCCCATCTCCTGCGAGCACCCCAACACTCCCCGGGAGCTGTGCAGGTCCCCGGGGCCCCCGGAGAAGGAGAGACTTCCGCGGAGCACCTGCTGGCAGGTTGAGTTCTCAGCGCGATGCGCCCACTGTACCAGTCGGTTTCGCTACCGACATGAGCCCACTCGGGAAAAATACACAGGAACCCCGCAGGGGAGCCCAGTCACCCGTACACAACCTGTTGGGCAGGGCCGCGATGCGCGGCGGAGAGCCCCGCTGCTCCGGGACGCGGCCCATCGCCACGCAGGACGGATGCGCCAGGCAGGGAGCGAAGACGGGGGAGGGAGAGCGGGAGGGGAGGGGAGCGGAGGGAGCGAGAGGAGGCGAGCGGAGCAGAGGGAGAGGGGCGGAGGAAGTGGGATCGGAGAGAGGTCGAGGGGGGGGGGGCAAGCCAGGAGCGCTCGCGCCACATCTGGCGTCCCCGCCCCTACCACCCATTCCCTGTCTTCCAACTGCGCTGCACTTATGTCCATCCGCCGATAAGGGGGTCCTAGAGAACCGTGACCCAAAAAAAAGCACATCGCGTGAAGCGCAATCACAGAGGACGAGTTGTACATTGGAGGAGGCTGAGGAGGAGGCTGAGGGGGAGGAAACAGGAGGAGGAGGAGGAGGAGGAGGAGTAGGGTGAGGAGGCGGACGAACAATTGCAGGAGCTGGAGAGGAGGAGAACGATGAGGAGGGAGAGGACGGGGGCGGCAACGACGAAGAACGACTCCGACCCAGAAGCGTGGCCCGCGCGGGGGGGCGAGAGGACCATTCCGAACCTCGGGGGCAGAGCACCGCTCCACCGCTCCTGAAGTGCGGCCACCGCTGCAGCGGGAGCACCGTCCCTGAAGGATCGAGAGCAGGCCGATCGGAAAACAGAGCATCGATGCAGGTGCTGGAAAGATAGCCTGCGTGCAAGCAAATAAAACAAACGCGGAAGAGTCGGCGCCCCGCACGGGCCAGTGTCCACGGGCAGAAGAGAAGCAATGCTCACACGGGGCAGCTGTTGAGAGGGAGCGAGGATCACAGGCCTAGAGGTTGACACCAACACCAATATCGGCGGTGTGCCTCCATCGAGGAAAGAAGATCCCGATCTCGTTGATGGTAGTAATATTCTGGCTTCCAAGGTGGCCGAAAAATTACCACCAACACCGAAATATGGGATCATCTTCCCCCTGTGGAGGCAACCCCTGTGATGGTGTTGGTGCCCATTTCCAAGCCTCCGAGAGGCATCGGGGAAGAGCGTATCGGCGACTGTGAGGGGCGCTTTGCAGCCCCCGCGTCTGGGGGGGGGGGGCCGGCGAGGACCTCGACGGAGCTTCCCACCGCGCCCCCCGACGAGGGCTCCTCATACATTTAGCGAAGGGGCCCAAGGACACACAAATAAATACACACACACACACAAAAAAAAACAGGTTTCCCCCTATTTTCCCATATGTTCTGGGTTTCTGTCTACCCCCCCACTGCCCATATTTTCACATATTTTCCTGGAGATCGACGATGAATTGTGTCTGTGTGTTTTCCCCTCCTGACTTTAGCGCAAGCGCAACGTGGTGAACCTCTGGGCCCCGAAGCGCCGATCGCAAACCACACTCCGGCGTAACCACGCCATTTGTCGTCGACGACAGAGGGGAAAAGGGAAAGACTCGGCCGAGGTCAGCTGCTGCCGAGAGAGGGGGAGTGGGAGAGGGCGAGGGGAAATGGAATGGAATGGAATGGAATGAACTGGAAGGGACTCCTTCGCGATGCGACTCAAGGGAACACCAACCCGAACGACGAGGACCTTGCTCGGTTCGAGGACACATCCTTGGGACTATCAACAGCGCGAGCCCTCTCGGGAGATTATCCGCGAGTAGCGTTCAAAGGCTCTGAACACGGCTGCAGGGGAGGTAGGGGGCGAGGTGAGGGAGCGCAAGATAGGAGGGCGCGAACCATGAACGTTACACCGATCCTAGCCAGGCCCACACTGAGCTAAGAGTAGGTGTATAAGCCGCGCTGGCTTGGCCACGAGGGCATTTACATCGATCCTGGGCCCAGGATTGGCAAGACCGGGATCCGTGTAGGCGCATGGTTGGCACCCTCTGACGTGACGGAACGGGGGCGAGAGGGATCGGCATCGGCTCTCCGCTCAACTCCCTCAACGAGCGAAGCAGCACGCCAGCCACGCGGACCCTGCAGACTTGTCCTCCTCCCTCGGCGACTGCAGCAGCGCGTGCGCGGCGCGGGCCGGGTCCACCGCGCGGAGCAGGCCCAGGGGGCAGATGCTCAGGGTGCTCGTCTCGAGGCTCCTCGCCAGGTCGTGCCAGGGCAGCATGCTGGCTGCGGCGGCGCCGCCAGTGCTGCTCCCCGCACGCCCCGCCGAGGCGACGAGGCCCTCGGCGCCGCCGCCCGCGCGGGGCGCGGCGGCGTCCTGCGCGGCCCGGCCCCCCGCCCCCTCGAGGAGGCAGGCGCCGCCGCCCTGCGACCGGGGCCCCTGGGCGCCGCCGGACGCGGCCTCCGACCTCCGGGAGGGGGCGGGCTCGAGGGGCTCCACGAGGTTGAACACGAAGCCCTCCTCGTAGCCGCCGTCCGGGCGGACGAGCAGCGGGTCGACGCTGGAGACCACGCCCCGCTTCCACTCGTCGGCCTCGTGGTCCGCGAAGCGCACGCCCTGGCCGACCGCGAAGGCGGGCCCCGGGCTCGCTCTGGGCCGCTGGCGGGAGCCACGCTGAGCGGCGCACTGCGCGCCCGCATCCGCGGCATGGCCGCCGCCGCACTCCGCGCCCGCGCCCGCGGCGCGGCGGTCGCGCTCCTCGAGCGCCCGCCCGCCCCGGCGCGGCGCGGCCTCGGCGCCGGCCGCGGCGCCCCGCGCGGCGCCCTCCTCGCCCGCGGCGCCGAGCGCCGCTGGAGCCCGCTCCGCGGAGGTCCCCGGCGGCTCCGGCGCGCGGGCGCCGCTGCCCGCGGGGGGCGCGGCGAGGCTGACCATGCCCAGGTAGGCCTTGGCCAGCTGCGGCATCCCCTGCTGGATGCACTGCTTCGCCATCTCGAGCGCCCTCAGGTCGTCCTCCGCCGAGGAGCCGTCGGAGGCCTGCTGGTCGGGCGCGGAGTCGTCGGCCTCCACGAGCGCAAACTGGAAGCTCTCGGCCATCCCATCGGGTCGCACCTCCAGCGGCTCTGCCCGGGTCACGACCCCGAACATGCGGAGCCCGCCCTCGGAGAACGCGGCTCTGACAGTCTGCCCCACCTCGAAGCCGGCTGCCCGCGCCTGGCTCGGGCTCGAGGGGGTCTTCTTCATCAGAGGGCTCCTTCCATCCAGCACTGCTTTCCGCCAGTCGAAGACACCGTCTGGAACGTCCTCCATGTCCTTCTTCCGCACTGGGGTCTTGGCTGGCGAAGGCACCTTCGTCGGCGTGAGCCTCTGTTCGATGCTGCGCGCGAGATTGCGCACATTTGGCGTCAGCGCGGACTCCTTCAGCAGACGCGACGCGATCGAGGAAGTCTCGCTGTCGAAGCCCAGGGAGCGGAGGAGTGCGAAGGGCGAGTCGTGCTTCAGGAGGGACTCGATCAGCTGTAGATCGGAGCAGCCGCTCGGCCAGCCGAGGTCCTCCTCGATGCCCTCGCGGGCCCGCAGCAGGCGGGCGAGCTCCTCCCGGGCCTCCTCTGGCGAGTCAGGGAACGAGGGCATCGGGACTGCCGGCGGCATGGCCCACCTGCCACCAGCACGGCCCCCCGGGGGGGGCGCAGTCGGCCCCCGAGCGGCGCCGCCGCGGACCCTCACATGGAGAGCGAGCGGTGCCGCCCAGCACCCCCCCCTTGAGCCGCTGCGCTGCCGCCAGCGATGCCAGGGCGACAAGAAACGTCACTGGGACCCCACCAGCCCTCCGGGCGCAAGTGGTTCAGCGCGTTGCCTCCTCCATCTTTCTCTCTTCCCCTTCGGGGAAGGGTTCATCACTGCTCCTGGTCTATGTCCACCCCCTTCCCTACCTGACCAGGGGCGAGCCCTGACCCCCCCCAGCATTCGGATCGGGAAACTATCAGAAGCGCACGCTGCGCCAAAATGTGGAACCACCTCGCACGTTTGTTCGACAGGGACGAGGGGGGTGCTGGCACAGTACCTGCTGCGCGCAGGTCCGCCATCCCTGTCAAAGAAAACTGAATGATACCGGAGAAAAAAAACAATTTGAATATTTGTAGGGCTATCGGGCTATGGGGCTATAAGGCTGCAGGGCTATAGGGCTATAAGACTCTGGGGCTATAGGACTATAGGGCTACAGGGCTATAGGGCTACATGGTTATTAGGGCTATAGGGATATAGGGATATAGGGTTATAGGGCTATGGGGTTATAGGGCTATAGGGCTATCAGGCTATAAGGCTATAAATAATCGGCGCTCAGGTGACCTAACCATATGGATCCGCTTGGACCCCTTTGAGAGGCAAGCTCTGATTAAGGAAACACAGTTCCCAGCCACGATCATGCGCGGGCGCCCCACGATATATATTTTTCAAAAGGGATAATGGGGATGCCCTGGCACGCGCGGCGCACCTCGCAGGCTTCGCGCACCTAGCTAGTCAACAAAAACACTGATAATCGTCACCATATTATGTTGGACAATTCTTGAATATTCCTCCTGTATGAGGGGCATTCGCGAAGAATTTCTGTTGGCCTCCCAGATGGGGTCCGAGCAGATGGAGTCGAAGGATGGCGCCGCATCGCCGATGCATCGTCGATGCGGCTCGATGTGGAGCCCGATTTCCCCACGCCGACGTCGCCGATGCATCGCCGACGCATCAGTGAGGCATCGAAGATGAGGCGCGATCCTGCGACCCCATCTGCTCCGACCCCATATGGGAGGCTGCTACCGATCCACCCCCGGAACCCCAGGCTCAGTAGCTCACCAGGCTGACTGATGCGGACTCCAGGAACTCGTTTCGTCTCGTCTCCTCCTCGGTGGGCGGTTGGCAAGCAATGACTACTGGATGGGGCCCGTGTCCAGATCTGCAGATTCATTTTGATTGCGTGCAGCAGTTCGCGTGCTGGAAGCACCCTGTCTCGACTTTGCCGCATAAGTCTGGCTTCGTATCGTGCCAGTCTGCACAACTGTTGAAGCCCAGTAAAACGACCGGCGTGCTGACCCCCCCCTCGCGACACGGGGTGCGTCTGGCGTTCGTCGCCCGTGCGCCGCCCGTGCGCCGCCCGTGCGTCGGCCGCCGAATTCTGCACAATCCGTGCCTGCGGCTATCGCGCGCGCAGTAGGCCAAATGCTGGCACGGCTGACGCGCACCCGAAGGACGCCCTCGCCGTCGGGTTGCACAGGGCTGCGTGTCGCCCGCGCTGGCCTTGCGTCAACAATTCGGTTCCTCCGCCGACCCGTCGGCGTGTGTGACACGCTGTCGTCGTCGTCGTAGTCGTCGTCGTCGTCGCCAGTCCCAAGAAAATCGAATAACGAACTGAAGGAAAAATAGTATTTGAGTCGATTCGCTTTCCTTTCCCCCTTCCCTGACTGGGGGGCGGGCGGGCGGGCCCCCCCCCCAGGATAGGGGGTGGGGGTACGGGGGGGGGAAGGGGGGAGGGCGGGGAAGGGTCCAGACATCCTCTTGGATAGCAAACCGTCCAGCTCCCTCCCACCCGCCCTCCCAACACATAAGTAACACCCGAGGCTCAGCATGTTCAGCGCTCGTCTTGTGCGCGACGCTGGCCCGAGCGTGCCAGGCACGTTTGGTGCACCACATGCGCCACGTGATCCGCGTGCGCCGGGTGCGCTGCACACTCCAGCCGCGCCAGGTGCGCCAAGCTCGGGGCACGTGCAGAGTATGTCGGGTGCGCCCGCGCACGTGACAGCACACATCGGGAAACACGTCGGCCCTCACAGTCCTTGTCGAAAACCCATGCCCATCATTGTGCGTGATAGGCCTGCGCACAGCTGGCCATACGCCACCGCCCCCGCCGTCCCTGTCAAAAACCACTTCGCAATGATCGCGGGGTGGCTGCGCACGGTCCAGATTTATCCGCGAGGTGCATGCTGTGTAGCTTTTGTTGATAGGGATGGTGGCCCTGCGCACGGCAGACAACATGCTGGCACCCCCGCCTTCCCTGTCAAAACACATACATAGGGCCCGCAGCCCTCGCGAACATGAGTCATGACTGTGCCCCAAGGTGTACTCTGTAGCGTTCCCAAAGCAGCGCTTGCACTCAGAGGGTCTCACTTGGCTTAACCATCTCGGGGTGAATGGCATATTTTGCGGGCGGTGCCGCCCGTAGCCACCGTCGCCGCCGCCGTCGCCGTCGCCGCCGCTCGGGGCGAGTGGCGGGTTTTTGCGGGCGGTGCCGCCGATGGCCGCCGTTGCCGCCGTCGTCGTCGCCGCCGCTCGGGGCGAGTGGCGGCTTTTGCGGGTTGTGCCGCCCGTCGCCGCCGTCGCCGTCGCATAGAGTTCCTTTTTTATAAAAGAAGAATAGACTCTACCCGCCCACCCACAGTTAACGATCCACCTTTTCGCATTACAATTTACATTTGATTCTGCTCCATCGTCAATCCTGAATATGAACTCATACAGCCCCCCCCGCCATCCTCTGACAAATAATGCTATGCGCGCGCTCTCGTCTATCAGAAACCATAATTTGTCAAGAAGCCCGTGCAAAAAAATGGAGAGAAAAAAAAAAAAAAAAAAAAAAAAAAAAAAAAATGTATATATATATAACGGAAAGCAAGCGCGCGTGTCGTCGCGCGTGCATGCCGCAATCCTGCAAGACCTTCGGTTTCGGAAAGATTCCAAAATCTGGTCAAAAAACATACGAAACACACATGGATTCGCAACCCTGAGTTTCTATTAAACCAAAAAAACTTACGCGCGCGCTTTTGCGAAATCGTAAGAAAACCATCGGTTTCTCATGAGTTCTTCACCAAAAACAAAACATACCAAATGGGTTTCGCGCGCGCGCATGCCGAAATCTGTCGAACGCCCTTGCGCGCGTGCCGTCGCGAGAATCCTCTGCAAAAAACAAAACGAAGTGCACACGCGCGCGCCGTCGCGCGCGCATGCCGAAATCCTTCAAAAACCTTCGGTTTCGGAAGGATTTCAAAGCCGCATCTCAAACATACAAAAACACAAGGTTTCGCAACACGGGTTTTCAACAAAAGCGTGCACGCGCGCGCTCTTGAGTCGTCGTCGTCGTCGTCGCCGTCCTCCCTCATCCCTCGTCGTCGTCGTCGTCGCCGTCGTCGTCCTCTGTCTTTCCTCGTCGTCGTCGTCATTTTGGAGTCGCCGTCGTGTCCGTCGTCGTTGTCGCCGTGGTCGTCCTTCCTCCCTCGTCGTCTTCCTCGGCGTTTCGTCCTTGTCCCTCCTAGTTCGTCGCCGTCGTCGTCGTCGTCGTCGTCTGCCCTCCTCCGTCGTCGTTGTCGTCGTCGCCGTCGTCGTCCTCCCTCGTCCGTCGTCGTCGTCGTCTTCGTTGGCGACGTTGTCGTCGTCGTCGTCGCCTTCGTCGTCGCCGTCGTCGTCGTCGTCGGCGTCGTCGTCGGCGGCGGCGTCGTCGTCGGCGTTGTCATCGTCGTCGTCGTCAGCGTCGGCGTCGTCGTCGTCCTCGGTGTTGCCGTCGTCGTCGTCTTTGTCGTCGTCGTCGAAGTCGTTGGAGACGTCGTCGGTGTCGTCGTAGTCGTTGTCGGCGGCGTCGTCGTCGTTGTCGCTGTCGTCGTCGGCGTCGATGTCGTTGCCCATTGCCATTTGGTACCCACCGTCGCGGTCTTAAGAAGTATTGCGACCAAGTTGCGGGCGGGAGGGTGGGATGCTTGCACGAGCAGTGGGAAGGACAGCTTCAACTTGAGCAAACGATTGATTCTCATTTCTAAAACAAGAAAAAAGACTCTAACCCCCACCCCGGAGTTAATGGGACGCCTTTTTTTCGTATTGCAATTTGCATGCGATTCTGCCCCATCGTCCATCCTAAATCTGAACGCATACTACCCCAGCCAAACCAGTATCGATCCCCCCCACCATCCTACGCAGGAGGCATGTATACACCACCACCGTGCCAAGCTAGAACCATCCTGGCCCTGGCATGGTGTATACACCCTCCTGGCCGAGGCCAGGAAGCCCTGTACACCATCCTAAAGCCCAAAATGGCCCTGCCCTGGCACGGCGGTGGTGTATACATGCCTTCGTCGGACATCCTCTGCAAAAAACTATGCGCGCACTCTCGTTTATCAAAAACCATCAGTTGCCAAGAACCCCTTGCAAAAAAACGGGACGAAGTGCACACGCGCGCGTCGTCGCGCGCGCATGCCGAAATCCGTCGAAAACCCTCGGTTTCGAACAGAAGTTCAAAATCAAGTTTCCCGCAAAAAAAAAACATACCAAAACGAAGGGCTTCGCAACACTGTCTAAAACAGCTTGCGCGCGCGCTCTTGCGAAATCGTAAGAAAACCATAGGTGTTTCAAGAGTTTCCAGAAATGCTGCCAAACGGGCTTCGCGAGCGCGCATGTCGAAATCTTTCAAACGCCCTTGCGCGCGTACCGTCGCGAGAATCCTCTGCAAAAGGGGAGACGAAGTGCGCACGCACGCGTCGTCGCGTGCGCATGCCGAAATCCATCAAAAACTTTCGGTTTCGGAAGGATTTCAAAATCGAATGCCCAAAAACATACAAAAGCACAAGGTTTTGCAACACGGGTTTTTAACGAAAGCGTGCGCGCGCTCTTGAATCGTCGTCGTCGCCGTCCTCCCTCATCCCTCGTCGTCGTCGTCGCCGTCGTCGTCCTCTGTCTTTCCTCGCCGTCTTCGTCGTCGTCGTCTTGGCGTCGTGTCCGTCGTCGTTGTCGTTGTGGTCATCCTTCCTCCGCCGTCGTCTTCGTCGACGTTTCGTCCTTGTCCCTCCTATTTCGTCGCCGTCGTCGTCGTCGTCGTTTTCCCTCCTCCCTCGTCGTCGTCGTCGTCGTCTTCCCTCCTCCCTCGTCGTTGTCGTCGTCGGCGTCGCCGTCCTCCCTCCTTCGTCGTTCGCGTCGTTGTCGTCGTTGCCGCCGTCGCCGTCCTCCCTCCTCCCTCGTCGTCGTCTTCGTTGGCGACGTCGTCGTCGTCTTCGTCGTCGTCGTCGGCGTCGTCGTCGGCGTCGTCGTCGTCGTTGCCATCGTCGTCGTCGTCGGCGTCGTCGTCGGTGTTGTCGTCGTCGTCGTCGAAGTCGCTGGAGACGTCGACGGTGTCGTCGTAGTCGTTGTGGGCGGCGTCGTCGTCGTCGTCGGTGTCGTTGTCGGCGTCGGTGTCGTTGCCAAGCGCTATTGTGGTACCCACCGTCACTGTCTTAAGAGGTATTGCAAACCAAGTTGCGGGTGGGAGGGTGGGATGTTTGCGCGAGCAATGGAGTGGACAACTCACTGCGAACACAAATTGTTTCACCACATAGTTCCTCCTCTCTAACAGAAGAATTGACCTTCCCCCCCCTGGAGTTAACGATCCCCCCTGGGGTATTGCGAGTCCATGAATACTCTTCACACCCGTCCATGCCAATTACGAATTCAAACTATCCCAGCCAAGCTGGTATCATTCCCCCCCGCCACCCTCTGCAAAAAAACTATGCGCGCACTCTCGTGCATCAAATATCTGGAGTGTCCAACAATCCCTTTGCAAAAAAGGAACGAAAAACACACGCGCGTGTCGTCGCGCGCGCATGCCGCAATCCTTCCAGAACCTTCGGTTTCAGAACGATTTTAAAATAGAGCTTCCACAAAAAATACAAAACACATGGTTTCGCAACACTGATTTGCTAAAAATCTTACGCGCGCGCTCTTGCGAAATCGTAAGAAAACCAACCAGGTTTTTCAAGATTTTCAAGAAATGCTACCAAGCGGGCTTCGCGCGCGCATGCCGAAATCTTTCGAACGCCCTTGCGCGCGTGCCATCGCGAGAATCCTCTGCAAAAAAACAGGACGAAGTGCACACGCGCGCGTCGTCGCGCGCGCATGCCGAAATCCTTCAAAAACCTTCAGTTTCGGAAAGCTTTCAAAACCGTGTCTCAAACATACAACAACCCAAGGTTTCGCAACACGGATTGTCAACAAATGCGTGCGCGCGCTCTTGCGCCGCCGTCGTCGCCGTCCGCCCTCATCTCTCGTCATCGTCGTCGTCGTCGTCGTCCTGCCTTTCCTCGTCGTCGCCGTCGTCTTGGCGTCGTCGTCGTTTCCGTCGTCGTTGTCGCCGTGGTCCTTCCTCCCTCGACCCCCGCGGGAGGGGTGGCCGGGAGGTCTCCCCCCCCCATGGGGCAAGCCCCCTGCGCCGTGCGAGCCCTCGTCCGCTGCGGGCCGCCCCGCCGCCTGCCCCATGCCCCCCCTTTGCTCCTCGTCGTCGCGCACGCTGTCGCCGCCGCCGCCGCCACCGCCGCCCTCCACGCCGCTGCAGCCTGCCGCGGGGCCGGTGGGGCCGGCAGGGCGCGCCGCTCGCCCCTCGCTCTCGAGGAGGGCCTTCTCCCCGAAGAACTGCGTCTTGCCCCTCCGGGCCGCGCCGCGTCCCCCCCCCCCCCCACCGCCCCCGGTCGCCCGCGCCGCGCGCGAGGGCGACTCGCTGGCGCGGGGACGGGTCGGCTCGGGTCGCTCGCGCGTGGGCCGGTCTCGTCGGCGGCGCACCTCGACGGGCCAGAGCAGGGGGCCACATGCGAACCCTACCCCTACCCCCCACGATTTCTGAGGGGGAGGGTGGGGTTCACTTCGCTCGGGTGCTCCCGCACGAAGTGGACCCCACCATCCCCCTCAGAAATCGTGGGGGGTAGGGGTAGGGTTCACATGTGGCCCCCTACAGAGCCGGGTCGACGCACCCCCCCTGCGCCCGTCCTCCCCCGTCACGCTGCCCCTGGGAGGCAAGGGGGGACCTGCCTGGCGGGCCCCTCCCCGCCCGGCTCGCCTTCCTCGCGATGCTCGAGGGGAACTCAGACAGCCGGGCTGGCCGCCGCCTTCTCGAGCGCGCAGCTGCTGCAGAGGAAGCGATGACAAGCAGATCCGGCGCTGCGGGCCCTGATGCACGAGGAAGCCAGCGGCTTCCTGCCAAATCCCAGAGCCCTCAGCCAGCGCAGAATCCCAAGGGCGCGCGATACCAGGTCAGGGGGGACACATGTTGGCACTCTTCGGCACTCTGCGCACGTCAAAGTCTGGCTGGGCCTGGGCCCGAGCGATCGCGAGTGGGCAAGGCGCGGGCATGCAGGGGTGTGTTGTGGCCGCTGTGGGCCGGTCACATGCCGCTAAAAGCCCAACGGTGGAGGCAGAGCAGGATCTGCGCAGGGCAAAGACAGCTACTTCCTTACAGCAGGGGTATTCATTACTGTGAAAACCAAAATGGTAGAATGAACCTGGCGCGACCCGAATTGGGGGAAAACTTCTTCAAGAAGTGACCGAGAACCTTGCTTAGAAGTTCTTGGCGTTGACTGACATTGCTTGACATTGCTAGGCATTGATTTGCGTTGCTTGGCGATGCTATGCAGTGCTTGATGTTGTTTGGAATTGCTTGGTATTGTTTGGCGCTGCTTGGAGTTGCTGAGCATTCCCTAGCAGTGGTGGCGTTGCTTGGCGTTGCTTGACATTGCGTGGCGTTTCTTTGGACGGCTTGTCATTGATTGTCGTTGCTTGGCGTTTCTGGCGTCGCTTGGCATGGCGTGGTGTTGACATGCCTTGCATTGCTTGGCCTTGGTTGGCGTAGACTGGCGTTGCTTGGCGTTGCTTGGCATTTCTTGACGTTGCTTTGAGTTGATTTGAACTGCTTGGCGTTGCTTGGCGTTTCTTGGCACTGCTTGGCATTGCTTGGCGGTGCCCAGCGTTGCGTTGTATTGCTTGGCGTTGCGTTGCGTTGCCTGGCGCGGCTTGGCGTTGCTTGGCGTTGCAGTGCATTGCTTGGCGTTGTTTTGAATTGCTTGGCGGTGCTTGACATTTCTTGGCATTGCTTGACGTTGCTTGACAGTGGTTTGCGTAACTTGAGATTGCTTTGCATTGGTTTGCAATGTTTTCGTTGCTTGGCGTTGCGCACACGTTTGGCGATAATGGAACAAGACCAACTAACCCTGGGAATGCACCAAGGAAACAAGACCAAGCAACCCAGGGATTGCAGAACACAAACCAGAAGCAGCAACCTGGAGATTGCAGAAAGGAAACGAAACCAAGCAACCTGGGGAATGAATGAAGGAGACAAGACCTAGCAAACCCGTGGAACGCCATAATACAGGGCAGTTTTAGTACATGGGATTTGTTTTTTTTTTGAAAAAAAAAATGTATGTATGAACTCCTCGTTGTTTTCAATACTAAATCCCTGCATCTTTAATACATGATCCGCACGCGGAGCATGTTTTAAAAACGGCACTGTAAGGAGACAAGACCTAGCAACCCCAGGGAAGTCAGAAAAAAAGGAGCCCGGAGGACGCCACAACAAGAAAAACAAGACCAAGCAATCCTCGGGAGCCCAGGCCGGCACAGGCCTGGCACCCGCCGGCTCTGCAGAACGAGTAACAACCGCTTGAGCGACGATGCCTACCTCGGGAGGAGGAATCTGACTTTGAGTCGGCTGCAGCCGTCGATGGAAAATCAGGGCGACACGATCCAAAGAAGGGCTGCCGTTCCGCTTGCCCTACCTGCAACGAGACGGAGACGATGCCGACCCGGCTGCTCTTGGGGCCATCCTGCACGATCTTGGAGACATCTCGAGGCATGTATCAACCTCTGTCAGGCTATCTTGGGCGAGGTCGGAGCCGCCTTCAGCTGGTAGACATCCCGACAGGGACGACGACGACGTGGGTGGCGGCGGCGGCGGCAGACGGCGACGACAAAGACGGCGGCGGCGACGGCGGCGATGACGACGACGGCAATGGCGACGACGGTGACGGTGGCGGCTGCAACGGCGACGGCGGGGGCGGACGCGAAGGCGACGACAACGGCGGCAGCAAAGATGGCGGCGGAGACGACGACACAGCGACGGCGACGACGACGCCGCCGACACCGACTACGACGACACCGACGATGACGACGACGACGACGACGACGACGACGACGCCGGCCGGGCCTATCGCGCGCTCCAGACTCCCCCCCGCGCCGTGCCGCCCGCGCAACGCCTCCCACAGGACATTGGAAGCTTCTCGAAAGCAGGAAGGGTGCCAAAGACTCACGACGACGCCGACCCCTTCTGACCCCTCCTAAACTATGCCAGAAACCTGCCCTTGTGGCCTCAATCTTCCCGATCCTCCGACCCCTCATCCTCTTCTTCCGCCAGTGTGGGCCAAAAGCCTGTCTTTTCGGGGCCCGCCACTCCAAGAATCTCGACCCTTTCAATCGGGTGCGCGATTCATCCTGAGTCGTCTCCTGACGGTCCCACGGCGGGGAAGCGGCCTCCGGAGGCGGCACCGCGCATGCGCATGCATACTTATACACGTACGGTATGAATATAACCAAACAGCCATACACACAAGAAAAAAACTGGTGTTGCTCCAACGCCTGAAGCTGGGAGATGATCATCCTCTTCCTGTCATCCTCCTCGACCCCCTCCTCCTCAACCACCTCCTCCCTCCTCCTGATCCATCCCCTCTCCTCCCTCCTCCCTCCTACTCGCCCCTGCAACATTAACTGCGGCGCCGGTGGCTGCATTTGCATCTGCCGCCCCAGCCCCTGGCCTCACTCTCGTTCAGCCTCCACCTCCCCAAGTAACGCGTGGCCGTGGAGCGCCACATTCGGACGCGTTTGTTGGGCGACAGCGCCAGGCGGACGGAGCCCCTCGCTCACCGCACGGGGCAGGGCGGGGCGGAGGCTCGGCAGATGCAGCAGCCGTCGATGCCGCCGAACCGCCGAGATAGCGTCACCGCCGACCCCGTCACCCATAAACCGACCGCGCGGGTGTGAGGGGGCACCCTCTCTACCGCACACCAGGGTTTTCGTTCCGCGCGGCGGGCGCCCTAACTGGTGCATCTAGGGCCTCACCGTCCTTTCAGCTTGCCAAAGGCTGACAAGCCTCAGAGCCAGTATCCACTGCTCTCTACCATTTGTTTGGTTGCAGTAGCTTCCCTTCTGTCCCCACGCGTGATTTCTAAGAGCTCAGCTGTATGTATATATACATGTATATACACAAGACTACATTGGCGCTTCGCGCCATGCCTTTTGTTCCGGACCCTCCCCAGCAAACCAATCAATCATCGTTTGCTTCAGCGGTGGGGACCTCGAAGCCTGGACGGGCGACCGGCTCATTTTTCTGATATCCCTGGTGCCTGCTGACACCGCGTTCGCCCGATTCGCTTGCACGCTTGTGCGCAGGAGTGGGGAAGGAATGGTGACTTTTCACGCGTGGAGGTCCTTTGAGGAAGTAAGGAGCGTTCCCATGACATGCCGAAGAAGCCGCAATAGCTCCGGACAAAACCGGTTTTCGAAAGCTTCCTGCTTCCTGAATGCCTGGAGGACCCCAAGCACTCAGGAAATCTTCGAACGTCGAACTTCGAATATAGATCCATTGTCTGTCTCTCTCGATCGAAGACCTTAAACCTCGAGCCTCCAGCGTGGAACCAAGATCGTCGGGCCAGCTCGATGTACTTCGTAGGAAAACGCCGTGTGGGCGTTTTGGGAGCTCTTTTGGACTCCTGGGGCCCTCTTGGGCCGTCCCGGGGCCTTCTTGGGCCGTCTTGGAGAGCCAGGGCCCTCTAGAGGTCTTCTGAAGCCATCTAGGGCCCTCTTGGTTGGGGGCCTCCAGTGGCCTTCTTGGGGGTCTCCCATGGATTTCGTTGGTCTTTCCTGGGAGCCTTCTGGGGACATCTTGGATTTCTTGCGGGCAGTCTCGGGGCTCTCTGGGGCAGTATTGGGGCTCTTTTGGCCGGTCATCACACCTCTGGGGGGCCTCCTGGGCCGTTTTGGGGCGATATCGGGGGTCCATCGGCCGTCTTGGACGCTGCGAAGTCCCAAACAGCGGATATGTTAAGCTTATATACTTCCCCTCAGGAGTGGGACGATTTGTGTTTCTTCGGAACTCTCTTAACAGCTTCTTGCGGCGTCTTGGGGGCCACTTGGGCCGTCTTCGAACTATCGGGGTTCCTCTTGGAGCGCTCTTGTGCTGTCTGGGGTCTCTCTTACGCCTCTCCGATGACCCCTCTCATCGCCTTGAGTCTGCTCGCAAGGCCCGGCAAGGCGCCCTGGGAGGCCCGGAAGGGCCAGCGGACTTTTTCCAAGGGCGCCCAGGAGGCCGCTGAGACGTCCGAAAGGCGTCCAAGGCGTCCCTGGGGGGGGGTCCGGTTTAGGGGGGGGGTCTGGGCAGTACAAATGTAGCATGTGAATGTATGTGTATAACTACATTATACATATAGAGAGAGATGCACGCATACATGCATGCATGCATGCGTGTATGCATGCATGCATGCATACATACATACATTCATACACACGTACCCACCTACCCTCCGACCTACCTACATAAATACATGTTATGGAAATATGTATATATGTATATCTACACACAGGGCGTTTCGCGCCATGCTTTTTGCTCCATGAAATGTGGCATGGTCAAATCGAAAATTTAACGATAAGTCCTTGCCTTTTTTTCAGGAATCGCCTCGATGATAATGTTACTCGCTATCTTTCCTCCACGTTTTTTCCTCACTTTCGCCCTACCCTGCGTATTCTCCCCATCCTCCTCAGCTCTTTCTGTGGAGGTTCCGCCTTGGAAAACCTCTAGGAGCCTCACGGAAGTTTCTCCGTTTTTTTTTCTAGATGGTTCCTGGGCGTCTTCTGGGGGCATCCTCGGGCCACCCTGCCTCCAACCGCGGTTTCCCTGAACTCGATTGGGTAACTATCTGGAACGTTTCGGAAGGCGTTTCGGGGCCATTGGGGGCAGTCATGGGGCTCTCTTAAGCCATCTTGGAACTATGTTGTGTCGTTTGGGGGATTTCGTGAACTGCCTGGAAGCCCTTTTTCGGATGGTTGTGGAACGATTTTCGTACCTCCCTGGCGGGTTCGGACGCCCAGAAGACCGCCTGCCGTCTTGGAGCGTCGGGAAGCCGAAGAGAGGAAAACCCTTTTTTTCTCAAAAAACAAAATACATGCACTTTGCCTCGTGGGGCCTTCTTGGGGGAGCTCTTTTGGAGGCCGCTTGAAAGTATTTTCGGGCCGATTTCTACGTGTAGGAAGGTTTCTTCGGGGACGTCGTGGACCGTCTTGGGTTTTTCTGGGGTCATTGCGGGAGCGCGTCGGAAAGCCTGGAGCCCTCTGGGGCCGTCATCGGGTCCCCGTGGGGTTTTCCCAGGTCGTCTGGAGGGTTGCCCGAGAGGCCCGGGGCAGGCAAAAATCGTCGCATGGGCGGTCGCTCCGGGGTCCCCATCAAAATATATGTAGGAATACAAACAAACATACATACATACATACATACATACATACATACATACATATACATACATACATACATACATACAAACAAACAAACAAACATGCATGCATGCATACATGCATGTATATATACATATATATACATGCATGCACGCATATACAAACATATGGACATACATACACGCACACATGCACGCATGCACGCATGCACGCATGATTACATAAATGCCTGCACGCACATACATTCATACGTACATATCTACACCCATAAATACACATATACATACACACATACATACATGCATGCATGCATGCATGCATGCATGCATACATACATACACAGACACAGACACATACACATAAACATACACATACACATACACATACACATACACATACACATACGTATACAGATACATATACATACATACATACATACATGCATTCATGTATGCATCATACATACAGACAGACAGACAGACGGACAGACGGACATACAGACCGACAGGCATACAAAAATACTCATACATACATACATAGATACATACATACATACATACATAGAACCATCGCGCGCGCTTCGCGCGCGCTTTGGTTCTAGCCGAGGCCAAGGACACATCGAGTCAAACTTCGCCGAAACGCGTCCGCAAAAAAGTCGACGGACGACTCGAACAAAAATAACAAAGCTCGTCCTTAGCGCTCGCGCTGCTTAGCGTCCTTGGCGTTCGCGCTGCTCTCTGATCGGCTAAAGTCCGCTCAAAATGACCCCCTGGGGACGAAAACCAAATGACCTCGTCGAACATCG
>CAUYUJ010016257.1:107500-185000 GCA_963575745.1 Prorocentrum cordatum
GCGGCCAAGAATCGGCCTCGCAACTGACTCGCCCCTGCCGTCGCCGCCGGCCGCCAAAGCTGGAGGGCGCCAGGCGGCGGGCCCGGCGCCCGCGCGACCCCTGCGGAAACGCGCCCGCAGCCTCGAGACTCGCGCCCAAGCTGCGCTCGGCGCCGATGGCGGGAAAAACGCCCCGACCACCTGCGCCCCGCCGCCAGCCCGGCAGCGGTCGCACTAGCCGCCCTTCGCCCCCGCGCAGCGACGCCCGCGCCAAGATCGAACCCGTCGGTTTCCAACTTGAGAGGGGCTCTCCTGCGCCGCGGCCCCCGCGACGCCTCGCGCCCCGAAGCAGATGATACGCCGACTTGTCTGACATGGCGGAGCGACGATCACCAGACAGGGCGCGGGCCAATCGCGGCCTCGCAAACCACCTCTCTTCGGCGCTTGCGACGGCGTCGCCGAGAGAGGCTCGCGTAGACGCGAGGAGGTCTTCGCCGGGCGACCCCCGCGCCGAGGGGGGGGGGGGGGGCGCCGCCGAAGAGAACGCGAACAAACCAGATGCCCAGGGGAGACCAAAACAAAAAGAGAAACGGCCTGGTCAAGTAGAGCCTGGGATAACGAGCCAAAGACTCGCTCAAAGCCAAAAAGCAACGCAACCCCGCTGAAACCACGGGGCGCAAGAGACTCGCCCGGAAGGGGCCGCGTGAGCGCCGTCCGACGAGGACCGCATCCAACAATGTCCGCGCCCCTGAAGGCCTAGGCCGCCAGCCCACGCGACGTCAGCCCGCCGCGCGGTCGACCCCACTTCTTCGCGCACAGGCAAAAGCCCGACGACGCGCCCCCATCCTCGCGAATTCGCGGGGAAGGCCCCGATGGCACCGATGCCCCTTCCATGTCATCTCGGGGAAGGAGCGGAACACGCCCTTCGCGCCCTGGGAGAGGGGGCCAGGGGCAGGGCAAGCGGCGCGAGGACGTCCGCTGCAAAAGCTTTGGCGGGCAGCGGCATGCAGGCGCCGCCGCGGGCGCGCGCGGCGAGCGGCACTCGCCCGGCTCGCGCGCCCCACTCCGCGGGGCTGCCTGCGCCACTGTCGCGCGGCAGACCCGGGGACGCGAACGAGCTCGCAAACGCGGCCAGGCTCGGTCTGACAGTGGGCCTCCGCTCAAGCCGCGGAGGCCACTCGACGCGGAACGAGGCGGCCGCCACGTGCGAGCCCTGCAAATCGCCCCGCGCGGGGACATAAAATCCGAGCCCCGCGACGCCAGCACTGCGGAGCCCACCACCGTCGCGGTCGAAACGACCCAGGACCTGACCTGGGCCTGCCTCCTCGACGCCCGCCGCGAGGCGCTGGGGCAGAGCCGAAGGCAGTCCGCGATCGGATCGCGGCAATGCCTGGTCAAAGCAAAAGCGCACTGGAACAGAGAAAGGACCTGGGCCCGCCACCGCTGGCCTCGCAAGCACGGCCAGGGGCGGCCGTGGGGATCCGCGCCAGACCTGAGCGAAGCCATGGCGCGGAGGCCGCGAGATCGAGCTGGGTCGCCCTGGCGGCGCAAGTAGCCGCAGAGGCCCCCGCGCCAATCGGGCTGACCTGGCCCAGGAGACACGCAGCCGCGGCGCGCTGCCATCCCGCGCTCAATCCCAGGGGGCGAAGGCGCCCCCGTCGGCCAAAGCGTCGCCAGGAACGCGAAGGCAACCCCCGGCGACCTCGCCGCCCCCCGACCGCCGGCGGGCGAAGCGCGTCGACCCTCTCGAGGAGCTCGACGCGAACGGCCGCCACGCGAAACCAACTATGCGCAACGCGCCGAACTGAACGCCCACAGGCGGGGTCAGCCACGTCCATGGGTCGCGCGGCGCGGCGAGGGGGCCGGCAGGGCGAGCCCCTAGTCGACGACGCCCGCGGCCGCGGCTCGAACTGGAGTCCGCAATGGGTCGTCTAGGGGGCGCCAACTTAGGCTCGGGCGCGAAATCTGCCCTAATGGCCACGGCTCGCGATCCCGCAGTCGACCAACGAGCCGCCGGCGCCCCCGGCCGAAGGCGGCGAAGTCCGCGGCGTCAGGACATCGCCCCCCATTTTGTCAACATGGCCCGATGCGAGAACATCCTTGGGACTGCTACCCCAGTCCCTGAGCACAAACCGAAACTGCGGCAAAGCACCGAACACGCTGGGAGGGCGGCAAGAATCTGCCCTCTGCGCCCCGAAGCACACGCGCCCGGCCGAGGGTCGGCGGCGAGGGCCGTCGACTTCCCAGCCGTCACGTGGCCGGCAGAAAGTCCTCGCACCTGGTCAGGCCGTCGCGCTGCGAGACGCGCCAAACAAATTTCCGCGGGCAAGCGCCCGCCCGCGCCCGAAGCGCCGCCACGACACGCGGGAAAGCTGCTGCAGAGTCCGGTTTCAAACCAAACAGCCCTTGCCCAGGCCGCGAGCAAACACGGGGCGAAAGATGTTGACGGGCACGCGCGCCTCAACGGAGCGCGCGGGGTCGCACGTGGCACTGCACGGAAACATGCGGCCCTGCGGACCTGGTCTGCGACGCGACCGCGAAGAGCGGGGGCCGCGTCGCCGGCGCTGGGCAACGCCCCGCGGCGAGGCACCGCTGCCCCAAGCAAACTGCGGGGCACCGTTGAGACAGGCGAGCTCGACGAGCAGCCAGCCGCCGCGCCCCGACGTGCTTTGCGACAGACTGGCGAAGGGGCGCCCTGGGATCGCCCCAGGATCTGATACGGCGGTGAGCCTTGGTGCGGACGACGCACCATCTCGCTCAACCCCGACCGCAGCTGCCGCCGCTGCAACGGCTCCCGGACACAAGTCCTCCTCGAGGCTTGCGCCCGCCAGATCTGGGCACCAGTCGCCAAGCCCTGCTGCTGCAGCCTCTGCGCCGGGATTCGGATTGGACGCACGGCCCCCTGCAGACGCCGCGCGCCCCCCTACGTCGCGCCGAGGGAGAAGTCCGTCAACAGCACCCGGCGAGCAGGAACTGTAAAGGGACAGAGGAAGTCCGCAACGCTGGGGAGGGCAGGGGCATCGGCCACTCCCTCGCGAAAGGCCCAGCCCCTCTCCTCACGTGCGCCTTCGGACTTGGCCTTCAACCGTGCATCAGCTTTCGCGCGGGCTGACTGACCGCTGGTTCCGAACTCAGCGAAGTCAACAAATTGGCCGACGTCGTCCACGCCCATGATGTAGCGTCAGTGCCACCCAGAGGCCACCGCGCAGCTGGGCTCGCGGCGTGAGACTCCACCGCAAGCAAGGACCTGTCAGGGACATCGGCCAATCCCCCGATGGGGGGCCCTGTCGGCTTCCTCGAGAGCGGCCGCCGCGCTCGCAGACCAGAGCGGGGCCCCGACCACACCCGGCAGGAAGCCCCATCGGACTCCTCGAGGCGCGTGGAAGGCAATGTCGAAGACCGGATGGGAAAACCAACCACCCCACCCAACGGTCTCTTCTAGACCTGTAGCCGCAGGAGCGTCCACGAAGGGGGAAACGACCACACACGCACACACACACACACACACACACACAAGCACATATACACAAACGAACGGTTCCTACGCATGTAGCCCCAGAGGGGCCTACGCCAACGCGGGGATACCAGGACCTGACGGGGAGGCCAGCCGCCCTCTCCAAAGAGGCCCCGTCGGTTGAATGCACCACTCCTGTCTTTGACGCAGGAGACGCAACCGCCGAAATGCGGTCGCGCGCCAGCGCATCATCGCACGCAAGCAAGATGGCGCTGCCATTCTGCAGAAAAGACAGGCCCCCCTAGACGCGTTGCCAAGCAGAGGCCCCCCAAGAAGCTACAAGGATTTCGACGCGGCAAAATGTCCAACGCGTTGCTTTTCTCAAGCTCGACCGCGGGGAAGCATCGCGGAACGGCCGCGCGCCAACGAATGGCCGCGCGCCGCCTGCCCCCGCCACTGAATCACGCCGCGCGCGCCGCGGAGGCGCGACCCGCGCGGCCCCCGAGCCAGGCCGCCACTTGATGGCCATGTAACTCATCGCCGCGACGACGCTTCGCTCCGCGGTCGTTGGGCATAGCGCCCGCGCGAACCTCGAAGCGCGCAACCGTCGATGTGCAGACGGAATCGGCGCGCGCGCGGCCGGCGAAGCGCCGCACGCTGTCCCGGCCGCGCGGCCGATCCCTTGCGCGGGAGAAACACCTCCCAGGCTGATTCGCGATTGAACGCGCCCGCGCGGGACCGACGGCCCACAAGAAACGGCCTGTTGGAGACCCCACATGAAAAAGAAACGCCCGAGCGCGAAAGCTGCACGGGGAATTGGCGGGACGCCGGAACCCGTAGTAGTAGTAGTAGTAGTAGTAGTAGTAGTAGTAGTAGTAGTAGTAGTAGTAGTAGTAGTAGTAGTAGTAGTAGTAGTAGTAGTAGTAGTAGTAGTAGTAGTAGTAGTAGTAGTAGTAGTAGTAGTAGTAGTAGTAGTAGTAGTAGTAGTAGTAGTAGTAGTAGTAGTAGTAGTAGTAGTAGTAGTAGTAGTAGTAGTAGTAGTAGTAGTAGTAGTAGTAGTAGTAGTAGTAGTAGTAGTAGTAGTAGTAGTAGTAGTAGTAGTAGTAGTAGTAGTAGTAGTAGTAGTAGTATTAGTAGTAGTAGTAGTAGCAGTAGCAGTAGTAGCAGTAGCAGTAGTAGTAGTAGTAGTAGTAGCAGTAGTAGTAGTAGTAGTAGTAGTAGTAGTAGTAGTAGTACTAGTAGTAATAGTAGTAGTAGTACTAGTACTAGTAGTAGTAGTAGTAATAGTAGTAGTAGTAGTAGTAGTAGTAGTAGTAGTAGCAGTAGTAGTAGTAGCAGTAGTAGTAGTAGTAGTAGTAGTAGTAGTAGTAGTAGTAGCAGTAGTCGTAGTAGTAGTAGTAGTAGTAGTAGTAGTAGCAGTAGTAGTAATAGTAGTAGTAGTAGTAGTAGTGTAGTAGTAGTAGTAGTAATAATATTACTAGTAGCAGTAGCAGTAGAAGTAGTTGTTGTAGTCGTAGTAGTAATAGTAGTAGTAGTAGTAGTAGTAGTAGTAGCAGTGTGGTAGTAGTAGTAGTAGTAGTAGTACTAGTAGTAGTAGTAGTCGTAGTAGTAGTAGTTGCAGTAGCAGTAGCAGTAGCAGTAGCAGCAGCAGTAGCAGTAGCAGTAGCAGTAGCAGTAGCAGTAGCAGTAGTAGAAGTGTGTGTAGTAGCAGTAGTAGTAGTAGTAGTCCTCGTAGTAGTAGTAGTAGTAGTAGTAGTAGTAGTAGTAGTAGTAGTAGTAGTAGTAGTAGTAGTAATAGTAAGAAACTTGTTGTTAATCCTGGTGCTGATGCTAGTAGCCGTCTTTTCCTGCATCTCCACGCAATATTTCCGCTTGGCGCGGAGCTGCGCAGTGAGGTTGGGCGCCACCAGATCCGACCCTGAAGAGTCGTGATCGTCGCCTTGGCCACCTGCGCCTCCATGTGGCCACAACTAGTCTTGCCAGGCCCACGGGCGACGCATCGTCGGTGCCATTTTGGCCTTCGGGGCGAGAAGGAGTGGACCTTTGTGGGTCTTGCCGCCGCGTCTGCCGACGCCTCCGTGGGCCCCCGAGTCCGCCTCTCCACGAGCGGTGAGTCTGCAACGGGTAGCGCGGGAGGCCCGAAAGCCCACTCTCATGATGGGCGGCGCGATGGCGACGGGTCGGCGAGAGACGCTGTGCACTGGTAGCACCAGCGACTCTTCGTGAAGATCGAACGGAAGCGACAATGCGGGCACACCGAGTATTGCTGCGCCTCGCCACCGCCTCCCCCCTCTCTGGTCACTGCGGCCCACGCGCACGTTGCACTGGGGCGAGCCAGGCGCACACTCCGGAGTGCCCCTCATGACCTGGGAGAACGAGCCCAGAGACTGAACGCAAGCCGCGGATCAGCGGTATCATCTGGGCCCACAACGACCCTCAAAAACCTGAACCAAAGTGGCTACGGAAGGCTGGCGGAAAGAGGAGAGGAGGCCCGACTGGATAGAAAACATGAGGCGCCGCGATGTCGGGCATGCACACAGTCACAGGCGCACGCGGCCGTGTCATTTAGCACCCCCAGCGGGTCTTGGGAACTGCTGGAAGGAAGGAGGAAGGCGGAAGAAGAGAGATGAGGGAGAAGGAAGATGGAGAGGAGAGGGCGAAAGAGGAGGATGGAGAGAAGTGAGGGAAGGGGACGAGGAGGAGAAGGAGGAGGAAGAGGGGGAGGCGGAGGGGAAGGGGGAGGAGGACGACGAGAACGAGGCCATGGAGTTTGAGGACAAGGAGGAGGACGCTATGCTATTATATGGAATGAGATGCTAATCCATGCCATGATTTCTGGACGGCGCTACTTTACTGTGTTACACTACCCGTTGCATTGCATATGTACGCCTCCAGAGAAAGGAGGCCTAACTTGGGGCCGCGCTAGCCTCAAGCTAGGAGGGGCCAACTGTGTGATACATACGCCGAGGCGAGAGCGCTACTCGGAACAGTCGAAGACGTTCTAAGAGAACGCGCTGATTGGGAAAACAACTTCGTAATAACAAGAGAGTGAAGTCAATCTGCGCGAATGGCTGGAAAAAGCGAGGACGTGTTCAGGGAAGAGAGGAGAATTGTACTCATCAGGGTCACTCAAAAAAGGAGATAAGGGATGTGAGGGCGACGGGAGAGGTGTAGGAAGATTACGTTTCTACGCGCAACCCACGTTGCATGCGCGACAATGCGCGTCTATGCCAATCTGACTTCGAGCACGCAAGATTGCGAACATCTTTGCACTCGGCCCACCGGCCAAGAAGCGCCGGCCCTGCGGAGTGCCACAGGTGAGGCCTTACCCCGGGGGTCCGACAACAATTCAGTCGACCTCCTCCATCTTCGATGCCTCGTCCGCGGCGCCCTCGACCTCCTCCAGAGGAGGCAGGTCCTCGTCGTCCCCTGGATCAAATAAGCCAAATGGCTGCGAGGGCGGCTCTACACTCGCACGGGAGGAGGGAGGCGGGAAGGCAGAGGAGGAGCAAAGGGAGGAGGGGAGGGAGAGGAGAGATGAGAGGGGAAGAATGAGACAGGAAAGAGAGGGGGGAAAAAAACGGAGGAGAGGGCGAAGGGCAGGGAGGTGGCAGAGCAGGAGGAGGAGGCGTGCGTTTTACCTCTGCATCCCACGATGCATGCGCGACAGTGCGCGTCTGTGGTTTACGTCACTCTGACGTCGTATCTGTAAGACTGTGATGTGAGCACACAAACATCCCCACACTCAGCCCATTGGCCAAGCAGCGCCGGCCCTGTGGAGTGCCGCAGGTGAGGTCTTACCCGGAGGGTCCGACAACATCTCAGTCGACCTCCTCCATCTTCGATGCCTCGTCCGCTGCACCCTCGACCTCCTCCAGAGGAGGAAGGTCCTCGTCGTCCCCAAGGCCCTCGTCGTCATCGTCGATGCTGAGGCCAAGCTTGATCATGCGGTGGATGCGCCCTGCGAACTGCGTGGGCTCGTCCAAGTTGAAGCCAGAGGTGAGCAGGGATGTGTCGAACAGAAGCCAGATGAGGTCCTTGACGGTCTTGTCTGACTTGTCAGCGGACGCCTTCTTTTTGAGCTCAGACATGATGGAGTGCTTTGGGTTGACCTCCATGGTCTTCTTGGACACCATGTAGGAGGTCATGGAGTTGTCCCTGAGGGCCTGCGCCTTCATGATGCGCTCCATGTTGGCCGACCAGCCATACTCCGAGGTCGTCAGCACGCAGGGCGAGTCCGCCATGCGCGAACTGATCACTACCTTCTCCACCTTGTCGCCCAGCACCTCCTTCATCAGCTTGGTCAGCGGCTCGAATTCCGCCTTCATCTCCTCGAGCTTCTTCTTCTCGTCCTCGTCCTCGAGGTCCAGACCCTCCTTGGTCGTCGACTTGAGCTTCTTGCCGTCGAATTCCTTCAGCTGCTGCACAGTGTACTCATCGATGGGGTCGGTCATGTAGAGGACCTCAAGACCCTTCTTGCGCAGCGTTTCCAGGAACGGCGAGGACGACACCGCTGCGATGCTCTCCCCCGTGATGTAGTAGATGTCGTTCTGGCCCTCCTTCATACGGTCGATGTACTCCTTCAGGCTGATCGTCTCATCTCCGGACTTCGAGGTGTGGTAGCGCATAAGCTCCGCGACCTTGGTACGGTTGGTGGAGTCCTCGTGCACGCCCAGCTTGAGGCACTTCCCAAACTGCTCGTAGAACTTCTTGTAGTCGTCCTTCTTTTCGGCGATCTCCGCGAACATCTCGAGGCACTTCTTGACGAGGTTCTTCTTGATCACGCGCAGGATCTTGTTCTGCTGCAGCGTCTCACGGGAGATGTTCAGCGGCAGGTCCTCGGAGTCAACCACGCCCTTCACGAAGTTGAGCCACTCGGGCATCAGCTCGTCGCAGTCGTCCATGATGAAGACGCGTCGCACGTACAGCTTGATGTTGTTGCGCTTCTTCTTGGACTCGAACAGGTCGAAGGGTGCCCGGCGCGGCACGAAGAGCAGCGCGCGGAACTCCAGCTGGCCCTCCACGCTGAAGTGCTTCACGGCCAGGTGGTCCTCCCAGTCGTTGGACAGGGATTTGTAGAACGAGGCGTACTCCTCGTTGGTCACGTCCTCGGATTTGCGCATCCAGAGCGGCTTGTTCTTGTTCAGCTGCTCCCACTCGTGAGATACCTCCTTGACCTTCTTGGTCTTCTTCTTCTTCTCCTCCTTCTCTTTCTCCTCATCGACCTCCTCGATCTTCGGCTCGTCGCCTTCTTTCTCCTCGTCCTTCTTCTCCTCCTCCTCGTCCTCGGAGTCCGTCACCTCCTTCTCCTTGGACTTCTCCACGTACAGCTCAATGGGGAAACCGATGAACTCAGAGTGCTTCTTGACCAGATCCTTCAGGCGGCGCTCCTCCAGGAACTCCGACTGGTCCTCCTTCAGGTAACAGATGATCTTGGTGCCGCGCTTAATCTCCCCGTGCACCATTTCCGTGTCCTTCTGCACCGTGAAGGAGCCGCCGGCTCCAGACTCCCAGATGTACTGCTCGTCGTCGTTGTTCTTGCTGATCACGCGCACCTTGTCCGAGACGAGATACGCGGAGTAGAAGCCGACCCCGAACTGCCCGATCATGGAGATGTCGCCGCCAGCTGCCATCGCCTCCATGAAGGCCTTGGTGCCAGACTTGGCGATGGTGCCGAGGTTGTTGATCAGCTCGTTCTTGGTCATGCCGATGCCAGAATCCTCTATCGTGATGGTAGAGTTGGTCTTGTCGGGGACGATCTTGATGAAGAAATTCGGCTGCGCCTCAATCTTGTCCGGGTCCGTGATGGACTCGTACCGGATCTTGTCCAGGGCATCGGACGCATTGGAGATGAGCTCGCGCAGGAAGATCTCCTTGTTGGAGTAGAAGGTGTTGATGATCAGGCTCATGAGCTGCTGAATGTCAGCATTGAACGCGAACGTCTCTGCCATGGTTGCTGAGGGGAGGCTGGCTTCTTGAAAAGCTTCCACCGGCGAAAGACCTGTTCCACTATCAGATCGAGCCAAAATGGCTACGATGAAAGTGAAGGAAGGGCGGCGAGGCTCGTACCCCCGAATTAGGTGGAGCCTACGAGCAGGCAGCGTTAGTGCGGGATAGGAGGGAGAAGGAGAGGGAGGAAGGGCAAGCTAGGTGCGCTCGCGACACATCTGACATCCGACACCTCCCACCCATCCCTTTCCATTGCGTTGAGTACCTTCTCATCCGCCGACTGGGTTGCCCTCGAGCTCAGCACCCTGAACAAAAAATGGCAGCCGTATGATTTCACCCAACGTTTGAGGTGCAATCGGAAAGAGGAGCGTTCGCGCATTCGAGGCGAAAGAGGAGGAGGAGGAGGAGGAGGAGGAGGAGGAGGGGGCGGATGGAGATGAGGAGGAGGAGGAGGAGAAGGAGGAGGAGGAGGAGGAGGGGGCGGATGGAGATGGAGATGGAGGAGGGGCAGGAGGACAAGGAGCAGAAGCTGGCGGCGGAGGAGAAAGGCGATCTCGAGGAGGCGGCAGCGGCCAACGCTGGGGCGGGAGCGCCCCTTCTGCACGACGGGCGCAGGACACCGAGCCAGAGACGTGGCCAACGCTGCTGAAGGGGCCCCAGGACACACAAATAAATACACACACATAAAAAGATTCCCCATATTTTCCCATAGTTTCTGGGTTTGTGTCTTCCCCCGCACTTCCCATATTTTCCCATCTTTTCTTGGAAA
The DNA here is from genome assembly GCA_963575745.1 of Prorocentrum cordatum. Taxonomy (NCBI): domain Eukaryota; class Dinophyceae; order Prorocentrales; family Prorocentraceae; genus Prorocentrum; species Prorocentrum cordatum. The sequence continues at coordinate 117,652 of CAUYUJ010016257.1, forward strand.
TCGACGATTAATTGTGTCTGTGTGTTTTTCCCCTCCTGAGCTGCAGCGGCAGCACAGCGCTGTTTGGGCGAGCGCGTGCCACGACTCGCAGAGGAACTCCTCGCAGATGGCCTGGATCCCTCGCGGAGGATGCACGATTCATTACTGACTACCTACCAGACCACCCCAACCCAATCCGAAGACCCGAATCTGACCCCAACTTCGGGTTGGGGGGGTACGGGTTCCATGTGTTTTTGTCGACGTTCCCCGACCCCCCCCCCACTGGAAATGGAGGGCAAATTGAGGGCTTCGGGTTGGGTTGGGGTGGTTTGGTGGGTGGTGAATTACAGCAACGCGGACCTATGTTTTTCGGACGTTTGCGAGCAGGCACCTTGCGAGCCGTGGCAGGCGCGCGGTGACTGTCGAAAGACCGAAAACGTTGCCTGTCTGATGTGCCAGGCCCCTTGGCAGGCCAACTGGCTGCGAGGCGGAGGTGTTCCTGTTCCCTACAGCAGCTCCAGCTCCCACTGTCTGAATGGATGGTAGAGTGAATGATATCATTTCTAGTTCCAATGTTGTTCCGATTGACGTTCGCCCGAAGATCCCGGACCGAAAACCAGCAGGTTGCCACGCCGGATTCGCGTTCTCGAGATGCAAGGGGGCGGCCCTGGGACACGTAAAACCACAGCTGAATCGAGGCCCGAGGCCGCTATCCCTTGCACATTACACCAGATCCGCGCTCCCGCAGCCACAGTCCTCAATAAGTTCCCAGGCGTTCGCACTCCCGAGGCCACTATCATTAGAAATTAGAGCGGGGCCGCGCTCCCGGAGCAACAATCTCTCGCAAATTACGTCAAGGCCCCCACGAGGGCCCCAAGAGAGGCTTGGCCAAGAGGGGAAGGCGAAGGAGCGTTGGGAACCCGTCCCCAAAACATTGCCGCCGAGACCCTCAGCATGCCCCCAAGGAGCCCCCAAGGTAGCCCCAAGAAGCTCCAAGACGTCCCAGGAGGACCCAAGAAGCCCCTCCAAGAGGCCCCCGAGAGGCCTCTCAAGAGACCCCAAGAAGCATCGCAAAGAAGCCTTCGTCCACGTCCCAACCAGTCTAGGATGCCGCCAGACACCCGAAGACGGCCCCAAGGAAACTCGCAGATAACCCCCAACAGCGACGACCATCGAATGCTCTGACGTTTTGCCCGTCTTTGGTGTTCTTGTCTCGTCGAACTACGAGCGCTCGAACAACCCACAAAGCCCTCCGTCTGGCTCGCCCCTGACATCCCCAGACGCTCCCAAGGACCACAAGACTGCCCAAAACTGGTTCAGACTGACCGCGGAAGAGCCCACGAGCCCCCAAGAGGAACCTCTGAACCAGAGTGCGCAAGCAAGGGGAAGAGCCTCGGAAGCCCTTCCTCCGACTATGCGCCTGACGGCTCTCGGCATGATGTCGAACGGCCACCCAGAACAACACAAGAGGCCCAACGAGAGGCCCGAAGCCCCTAAAAGACTCCCTCAGCGGTCGCCAGGGACCCGAAAGTGCCACTGACAGGGCATCCAGAACCCTGCAAGGCTGAACAGACCTCCTGAGGACTGAACACCAAAGACCCCCCACCACCAAACAAACCTGCCCCCCCTACAGCACGCATGTGAACTGCCATCAACAGACTGCCCAAGACACCCATCGACGGGCACCCAAGACGTCCCGAGCATTATCAGTCGCCAGGCACCTCTTCGCCCACACGTGCGTCACACTCCCAGGGAGCGGCCGGTGATGCGCCGCCTGCGTCCTCGATACAAGCATACTACGAGGCAATGTGTGTGAACTCCTGCGCCCGAGGCACAGTACGCGAGTTGAGCGGCGGCAGCGCTGGACAGCGTCAGGCGAGAGAGGAGGATAGGTTCATAATTACTCCGGATTCCAAAGTAAAGTAGGGGGGGGTACATTTGGCGGGGGGGTCTGATTTGATCTGTCTTGAAGGGTTAGGGGGGGTCTGGGCAAAGTGCAGCCCTTTCATGGATGGTCTGGGGGGGTCTAAAACTTGTGGTCTGGGAGGGTTGTGACCCCCTCCCTTTTATTACGAAGTCTGGAGTACCGAAAAGAAGATGGGGAAAGGAAAGGCGAGGGCAGGGAAGGGCAGGGGATGGAAGAGGAGGATGAGGGGGAGCCAGGAGGAAGGGCACGGAGAGGAGGAGGGAGAAGAAGAAGAGGACGTGAAGGCTCGCACGATCCGCTGGGCAGAATTCGCCGACCCATTGGGTACCAGCGCGGGAGGTTGAGGCGCCATCCCCTCCCCGACCCATCCTCGGGGGAAACAATGCTCTCGTTTCGGAGGTGGGAGCAAGGACAACAAGGCGCCGTCCAGACGGCCCAGGGGCGTCGCTGGAGCCCCCAGAAGCCCCCGGGAGGCCCCAAGAGAGGCCTCATGAGAGGCCCTAAGGAGCCCAATGAGAGGTCCAAAGAGGCTCCAGACTCGCATGCGAGGAGGAAGGAGGGAAAAGAGAGGAGAGGAACAGAGAGGAGGGAGGAGTGACGCGGGAGGAGAGAGGAAGGAAATGACAGGAGGGAGGAGGGATAAAAATGAGGAGGGAGGAGAGGGCCAGTGGGAGGGAGGAGAGGGTGAGGGGCAGGCAGGCGGCGGAGGACGGGGAGGAGGCTTGCGCCTTATCTGTGCATCCCACAATGCCAGCGCGCCGGTGCGCGTCTATGCCAATATGACGTCGTGCCTGTAAGAACTGTGAGCGCACAGACATCACTCCACTTGGCCCATCGGCCCTGTGGAGTGCCGCAGGTGAGGTCTTACCTGGAGGGTCCGACAACATTTCAGTCGACCTCCTCCATCTTCGATGCCTCGTCCGCGGCGCCCTCGACCTCCTCCAGAGGAGGCAGGTCCTCGTCGTCCCCAAGGCCCTCGTCGTCATCGTCGATGCTGAGGCCAAGCTTGATCATGCGGTGGATGCGCCCTGCGAACTGCGTGGGCTCGTCCAGGTTGAAGCCAGAGGTGAGCAGGGATGTGTCGAACAGAAGCCAGATCAGGTCCTTGACGGTCTTGTCCGACTTGTCGGCGGACGCCTTCTTCTTGAGCTCAGACATGATGGAGTGCTTGGGATTGACCTCCATGGTCTTCTTGGACACCATGTAGGAGGTCATGGAGTTGTCCCTGAGGGCCTGCGCCTTCATGATGCGCTCCATGTTGGCGGACCAGCCATACTCCGAGGTCGTCAGCACGCAGGGCGAGTCCGCCATGCGCGAACTGATCACTACCTTCTCCACCTTGTCGCCGAGCACCTCCTTCATCAGCTTGGTCAGCGGCTCGAACTCCGCCTTCATCTCCTCGAGCTTCTTCTTCTCGTCCTCGTCCTCGAGGTCCAGACCCTCCTTGGTCGTCGACTTGAGCTTCTTGCCGTCGAATTCCTTCAGCTGCTGCACAGTGTACTCATCGATGGGGTCGGTCATGTAGAGGACCTCAAGACCCTTCTTGCGCAGCGTTTCCAGGAACGGCGAGGACGACACCGCTGCGATGCTCTCCCCCGTGATGTAATAGATGTCGTTCTGGCCCTCCTTCATACGGTCGATGTACTCCTTCAGGCTGATCGTCTCATCTCCGGACTTCGAGGTGTGGTAGCGCATAAGCTCCGCGACCTTGGTACGGTTGGTGGAGTCCTCGTGCACGCCCAGCTTGAGGCACTTCCCAAACTGCTCGTAGAACTTCTTGTAGTCATCCTTCTTTTCGGCGATCTCCGCGAACATCTCGAGGCACTTCTTGACGAGATTCTTCTTGATCACGCGCAGGATCTTGTTCTGCTGCAGCGTCTCGCGGGAGATGTTCAGCGGCAGGTCCTCGGAGTCAACCACGCCCTTCACGAAGTTGAGCCACTCGGGCATCAGCTCGTCGCAGTCGTCCATGATGAAGACGCGTCGCACGTACAGCTTGATGTTGTTGCGCTTCTTCTTGGACTCGAACAGGTCGAAGGGTGCCCGGCGCGGCACGAAGAGCAGCGCGCGGAACTCCAGTTGGCCCTCCACGCTGAAGTGCTTCACGGCCAGGTGGTCCTCCCAGTCGTTGGACAGGGATTTGTAGAACGAGGCGTACTCCTCGTTGGTCACGTCCTCGGACTTGCGCATCCAGAGCGGCTTGTTCTTGTTCAGCTGCTCCCACTCGTGGGATACCTCCTTGACCTTCTTGGTCTTCTTCTTCTTCTCCTCCTTCTCTTTCTCCTCATCGACCTCCTCGATCTTCGGCTCGTCGCCTTCTTTCTCCTCATCCTTCTTCTCCTCCTCCTCGTCCTCGGAGTCCGTCACCTCCTTCTCCTTGGACTTCTCCACGTACAGCTCAATGGGGAAACCGATGAACTCAGAGTGCTTCTTGACCAGATCCTTCAGGCGGCGCTCCTCCAGGAACTCCGACTGGTCCTCCTTCAGGTAACAGATGATCTTGGTGCCGCGCTTAATCTCCCCGTGCACCATTTCCGTGTCCTTCTGCACCGTGAAGGAGCCGCCGGCTCCAGACTCCCAGATGTACTGCTCGTCGTCGTTGTTCTTGCTGATCACGCGCACCTTGTCCGAGACGAGATACGCGGAGTAGAAGCCGACCCCGAACTGCCCGATCATGGAGATGTCGCCGCCAGCTGCCATCGCCTCCATGAAGGCCTTGGTGCCAGACTTGGCGATGGTGCCGAGGTTGTTGATCAGCTCGTTCTTGGTCATGCCGATGCCAGAATCCTCTATCGTGATGGTAGAGTTGGTCTTGTCGGGGACGATCTTGATGAAGAAATTCGGCTGCGCCTCAATCTTGTCCGGGTCCGTGATGGACTCGTACCGGATCTTGTCCAGGGCATCGGACGCATTGGAGATGAGCTCGCGCAGGAAGATCTCCTTATTGGAGTAGAAGGTGTTGATGATCAGGCTCATGAGCTGCTGAATGTCAGCATTGAACGCGAACGTCTCTGCCATGGTTGCTGAGAGGGGGGCTGGCTTCTTGAAAAGCTTCCACTGGCGAAAGACCTGTTCCACTATCAGATCGAGCCAAAATGGCTACGATGAAAGTGAAGGAAGGGCGGCGAGGCTCGTACCCCCGAATTAGGTGGAGCCTACGAGCAGGCAGCGTTAGTGCGGGACAGGAGGGAGAAGGAGAGGGAGGAAGGGCAAGCTAGGTGCGCTCGCGACACATCTGACATCCGACACCTCCCACCCATCCCTTTCCATTGCGTTGAGTACATTCTCATCCGCCGACTGGGGTGCCCTCGAGCTCAGCACCCTGAACAAAAAATGGCAGCCGTATGACTTCACCTATCGTTTGAGGTGCAATCGGAAAGAGGAGCGATCGCGCATTCGAGGCGAAGGAGAAGGAGGAGGAGGAGGAGGAGGAGTGGGCGGATGGAGCTGGAGATGGAGGAGGAGGGGCAGGAGGAGCAGGATCAGAAGCTGGCGGAGGAGGGGAAAGGAAATCAAGGAGACGGCAACGGCCAGCGCTGGGGCGAGAGCACCCTTCTGCACGACGGGCGCAGGACACCGAGCCAGAAACGTGGCCAACGCTGCAGCGGGAGCACGGCTGTTTGGGTGAGCGCGCTCCACGACTCGCAGAGGAGCTCCTCGCACTTCAAATGGCCTGGATCCCTCGCGGAGGATGCACGATTGATTACATCAACGCGGACATATGTTTTTCCTCGCAAATGGGCCACGATTCGCAAAGGAACTCCTCGCAAGTGGCCTGGATCCCTCGCGGAGGATACACGATTGATTACATCAACGCGGACAGATGTTTTTCGGACGTTGGCGAGCAGGCACTCTGCGAGCAGTGGAACGCGCGCGGTGACTGTTGAAAGACCGAAGACGGTGCCTGTCTGATCTGCCAGGCCCCTTGGCAGGCCAACTGGCTGCGATGCGGAGGTGTTCCTGTTCCCCACAGCAGCTCCAGCTCCCACTGTCTGAATGGATGGTAGAGTGAATGATATCATTTCTAGTTCCAATGTTGTTCCGATTGACGTTCGCGCGAAGATCCTGGACCGAAAACCAGCAGGTTGCCGCGCCGGATTCACGTCCTCGAGATGCAAAGGGCGGCCCTGGGACACGTAAAACCACAGCTGAATCGAGGCCCGAGGCCGCTATCCCTTGCACATTACACCAGATCCGCGCTCCCGCAGCCACAGTCCTCAATAAGTTCCCACGCGTTCGCACTCCCGAGGCCACTATCATTAGAAATTAGAGCGGGACCGCGCTCCCGGAGCAACAATCCCTCGCAAATTACGTCAAGGCCCCCACGAGGGCCCCAAGAGAGGCCCAAGAGGGGCCAAGAGGGGAAGGCGAAGGAGCGTTGGGAACCCATCCCCAAAACATTGCCGCCGAGACCCTCAGCATGACCCTAAGGAGCCCCCAAGATACCCCCCAAGAAGCTCCAAGACGCCCCAGGAGGACCCAAGAAGCCCCTCCAAGAGGCCCCCGAGAGGCCTCTCAAGAGACCCCAAGAAGCATCCCAAAGAAGCCTTCGTCCACGTCCCAACCAGTCTAGGATGCCGCCAGACACCCGAAGACGGCCCCAAGGAAACTCGCAGATAACCCCCAACAGCGACGACCATCGAATGCTCTGACGTTTTGCCCGTCTTTGGTGTTCTTGTCTCGTCGAACTACGAGCGCTCGAACAACCCACAAAGCCCTCCGTCTGGCTCGCCCCTGACATCCCCAAACGCTCCCAAGGACCACAAGACTTCCCAAGATTGGTTCAGACTGACCGCGGAAGCGCCCACGAGCCCCCAAGAGGAACCTCTGAACCAGAGTGCGCAAGCAAGGGGAAGAGCCTCGGAAGCCCTTCCTCCGACTATGCGCCTGACGGCTCTCGGCATGATGCCGAACGGCCACCCAGAACAACACAAGAGGCCCAACGAGAGGCCCGAAGCCCCCAAAAGACTCCCTCAGCGGTCGCCGGGGACCCGAAAGTGCCACTGACAGGGCATCCAGAACCCTGCAAGGCTGAACAGACCTCCTGAGGACTGAACACCAAAGACCCCACACCACCAAACAAACCTGCCCCCCCTACAGCACGCATGTGAACTGCCATCAACAGACTGCCCAAGACACCCATCGACGGGCACCCAAGACGTCCCGAGCATTATCAGTCGCCAGGCACCTCTTCGCCCACACGTGCGTCACACTCCCAGGGAGCGGCCGGTGATGCGCCGCCTGCGTCCTCGATACAAGCATACTACGAGGCAATGTGTGTGAACTCCTGCGCCCGAGGCACAGTACGCGAGTTGAGCGGCGGCAGCGCTGGACAGCGTCAGGCGAGAGAGGAGGATAGGTTCATAATTACTCCGGATTCCAAAGTAAAGTAGGGGGGTTACATTTGGCGGGGGGGTCTGATTTGATCTGTCTTGAAGGGTTAGGGGGGGTCTGGGCAAAGTGCCGCCCTTTCATGGATGGTCTGGGGGGGTCTAAAACTTGTGGTCTGGGAGGGTTGTGACCCCCTCCCTTTTATTACGAAATCTGGAGTACCGAAAATAAGATGGGGAAAGGAAAGGCGAGGGCAGGGAAGGGCAGGGGATGGAAGAGGAGGATGAGGGGGAGCCAGGAGGAAGGGCACGGAGAGGAGGAGGGAGAAGAAGAAGAGGACGTGAAGGCTCGCACGATCCGCTGGGCAGAGTTCGCCGACCCATTGGGTACCAGCGCGGGAGGTTGAGGCGCCATCCCCTCCCCAACCCATCCCCTGGGGAAACAATGCTCTTGTTTCGGAGGTGGGAGCAAGGACAACAAGGCGCCGTCCAGACGGCCCAGGAGCGTCGCTGGAGCCCCCAGAAGCCGCCAGGAGGCCCCAAGAGAGGCCTCATGGGAGGCCCTAAGGAGCCCAATGAGAGGTCCAAAGAGGCTCCAGACTCGCATGCGAGGAGGAAGGAGGGAAAAGAGGAGAGAGGAACAGAGAGGAGGGAGGAGTGACGCGGGAGGAGATAGGCAGGAAATGACAGGAGAGAGGAGGGATAAAAATGAGGAGGGAGGAGAGGGCCAGTGGGAGGGAGGAGAGGGTGAGGGGCAGGCAGGGGCAGGCAGGTGGCGGAGGATGGGGAGGAGGCTTGCGCCTTATCTGTGCATCCCACAATGCCTGCGCGCCGGTGCGCGTCTATGCCAATATGACGTCGTGCCTGTAAGAACTGTGAGCACACAGACATCACTCCACTTGGCCCATCGGCCCTGTGGAGTGCCGCAGGTGAGGTCTTACCTGGAGGGTCTGACAACAGTTCAGTCGACCTCCTCCATCTTGGATGCCTCGTCCGCGGCGCCCTCGACCTCCTCCAGAGGAGGCAGGTCCTCGTCGTCCCCAAGGCCCTCGTCGTCATCATCGATGCTGAGGCCAAGCTTGATCATGCGGTGGATGCGCCCTGCGAACTGCGTGGGCTCGTCCAGGTTGAAGCCAGAGGTGAGCAGGGATGTGTCGAACAGAAGCCAGATGAGGTCCTTGACGGTCTTGTCCGACTTGTCGGCGGACGCCTTCTTCTTGAGCTCAGACATGATGGAGTGCTTGGGATTGACCTCCATGGTCTTCTTGGACACCATGTAGGAAGTCATGGAGTTGTCCCTGAGGGCCTGCGCCTTCATGATGCGCTCCATGTTGGCGGACCAGCCATACTCCGAGGTCGTCAGCACGCAGGGCGAGTCCGCCATGCGCGAACTGATCACTACCTTCTCCACCTTGTCGCCCAGCACCTCCTTCATCAGCTTAGTCAGCGGCTCGAACTCCGCCTTCATCTCCTCGAGCTTCTTCTTCTCGTCCTCGTCCTCGAGGTCCAAACCCTCCTTGGTCGTCGACTTGAGCTTTTTGCCGTCGAACTCCTTCAGCTGCTGCACAGTGTACTCATCGATGGGGTCGGTCATGTAGAGGACCTCAAGACCCTTCTTGCGCAGCGTTTCCAGGAACGGCGAGGACGACACCGCTGCGATGCTCTCCCCCGTGATGTAGTAGATGTCGTTCTGGCCCTCCTTCATACGGTCGATGTACTCCTTCAGGCTGATCGTCTCATCTCCAGACTTCGAGGTGTGGTAGCGCATAAGCTCCGCGACCTTGGTACGATTGGTGGAGTCCTCGTGCACGCCCAGCTTGAGGCACTTCCCAAACTGCTCGTAGAACTTCTTGTAGTCGTCCTTCTTCTCGGCGATCTCCGCGAACATCTCGAGGCACTTCTTGACGAGATTCTTCTTGATCACGCGCAGGATCTTGTTCTGCTGCAGCGTCTCACGGGAGATGTTCAGCGGCAGGTCCTCGGAGTCAACCACGCCCTTCACGAAGTTGAGCCACTCGGGCATCAGCTCGTCGCAGTCGTCCATGATGAAGACGCGTCGCACGTATAGCTTGATGTTGTTGCGCTTCTTCTTGGACTCGAACAGGTCGAAGGGTGCCCGGCGCGGCACGAAGAGCAGCGCGCGGAACTCCAGTTGGCCCTCCACGCTGAAGTGCTTCACGGCCAGGTGGTCCTCCCAGTCGTTGGACAGGGATTTGTAGAACGAGGCGTACTCCTCGTTGGTCACGTCCTCGGACTTGCGCATCCAGAGCGGCTTGTTCTTGTTCAGCTGCTCCCACTCGTGGGATACCTCCTTGACCTTCTTGGTCTTCTTCTTCTTCTCCTCCTTCTCTTTCTCCTCATCGACCTCCTCGATCTTCGGCTCGTCGCCTTCTTTCTCCTCATCCTTCTTCTCCTCCTCCTCGTCCTCGGAGTCCGTCACCTCCTTCTCCTTGGACTTCTCCACGTACAGCTCAATGGGGAAACCGATGAACTCAGAGTGTTTTTTGACCAAATCCTTCAGGCGGCGCTCCTCCAAAAACTCCGACTGGTCCTCCTTCAGATAGCAGATGATCTTGGTGCCGCGCTTAATCTCCCCGTGCACCATTTCCGTGTCCTTCTGCACCGTGAAGGAGCCGCCAGCTCCAGACTCCCATATGTACTGCTCGTCGTCGTTGTTCTTGCTGATCACGCGCACCTTGTCCGAGACGAGATACGCGGAGTAGAAGCCGACCCCGAACTGCCCGATCATGGAGATGTCGCCGCCGGCTGCCATCGCCTCCATGAAGGCCTTGGTGCCAGACTTGGCGATGGTGCCGAGGTTGTTGATCAGCTCGTTCTTGGTCATGCCGATGCCAGAATCCTCTATCGTGATGGTGGAGTTGGTCTTGTCGGGGACGATCTTGATGAAGAAATTCGGCTGCGCCTCAATCTTGTCCGGGTCCGTGATGGACTCGTACCGGATCTTGTCCAAGGCATCGGACGCATTGGAGATGAGCTCGCGCAGAAAGATCTCCTTGTTGGAGTAGAAGGTGTTGATGATCAGGCTCATGAGCTGCTGAATGTCAGCATTAAACGCGAACGTCTCTGCCATGGCTGTAAAGGGGGGCGCTTACTTCTTGGAAAGATTTCAGCGGCGAAAGAGCGATTCTCCGATCAGATTGGGCCAAAATGGCTAGCCAATAAATTATCCTGGCGAAGGACCCAACCATATGCAGAAGTGGGTACCGCAATTGTGAATATCTTCTTCGGTGAAGCTCCCTCTGGGGCCACGGAGCGCTGCACTGGGTGGGGGGGAACGCATGCGGGCGGTAGCATTGGGGCCGTCGGTGGAGCTCCCTCTAGGGCCACGAAACGTTGTACGGGGTGGGTGAAAATGCCAAATTGGGTGTGTGGGACGCATGCGGACGGTCCCACTGGGGGCTTCGGTGGAGCTCCTTATGGGGCCACGAAACGTTGTACTGGGTGAGCGTAAGCGCCGCATTGGGTGTGTGGGACGCATGCGGACGGCCCCACTGGGGGGTTCAGCGGAGCTCCCTATGGGGCCACGAAACGCTGTACTGGGTGAGCGTAAACGCCGCATTGGGTGTGCGGGACGCATGCGGACGGTCCCACTGGGGGTTTTGGTGGAGCTTCTTCTGGGGCCACGAAACGCTATACTGGGTGGGTGAAAATTCCAAATTGGGTATGTTGGACGCACGTGGGCGGTCCCACGGGGGGCTTGGGTGGAGCTCCCCATTGGGGCCACGAAACGCTGCACTGGGTGGGCGGGATTGTCAAATTGGGTGTGTGGGACGCATGCGGACGGTCCCAGATGGGTTTCGGCGGAACTCCCTATGGGGCCACGAAACGCTGTACTGGGTGACTGAAAACACCAAATTGGGTGTGCGGGACGCATGTGGGCGGTCCCACTGGAGGCTTCGGTGGAGTTTCCTATGGGGCCACGAAACGCTGTACTGGGCAGGCGAAAATGCCAAATTGGATGTGCGGGACGCATGCGGAAGGCCCAACTGGCCACGAAACGCTGTACTAGGTGTGGCGGGCGCATGTGGTACCCCCACTGGGACCGTGGGTGGACCTCCCCATTGGGGCCACGAAGCGCTGTATTGGGTGTGGCGGACGCATGTGGACGGTCCCACTGGCGGTTTCGGTGGAACTCCCCCTGGGGCCACGAAACGCTGCACTGGGGGTGGCAAACGCATGTGGCGACCCCCACTGCGGACTTTCGCGGAGTTCCTTATGGGGCCACGAAACGCTGTCCTGGGTGTTGCTGACGCATGTGGTACCCCCACTGGGACCTTACGTGGAGCTCCCTTTGGGGCCACGAAACCCCCCCACTGGGGCCGTGGGTGGAGATCCCTTTATGGGACCACGAAACGCTGTACTGGGTGTGGCGGACGCATGCGGTACCCCGACCGGGGCCTTACGCGGAGTTCCCTATGGGGCCACGAAACGCTGTACTGGGTGTGGCGGACGCATGTGGTACCCCCACTGGAGCCTTACGTGGGGGTCCCTATGGGCCTATGGAGCCGCGAAGCGCTGTCCTGGGTGTGGCGGGCGCAGGTGGTACCCCCAATGGGGCCTTCGGTGGAGCTCCCTATGGGGCCGCGAAACGCTGTACTGGGTATGGCGGACGCATGTGGTACCCCCCCCATCGAAGGGGGGGCACGGGAGGAGGAGGGGGAGGAGGCGCGGGCACCGTTTCTTCAACACGAAAGCCCAACACCACAGGATGGTTGGGAACAATTACGGACCCCCTGGGTACGGGCGCGGACGGTGTTTGGCACTCCACCAACCGCTGCCCCGCGGGGTCAATATCCCTCCCTCTAGGGTGAAAGCGAGGAAGGAGCCCAATCCTTACCAGCACTTTGGGCTCTAAGGCTGTCTCTTCCAAAGCCCTGCTGCCCCTCTGGGAGGGGCACCCTCCCCTTATTCTGCCTGAATTGTTTTGTTGGGGCGGGCCGCGATCGGTCAGAGCGTACAGGATGGCCCAAGAGAGTTCCAAGAGGGCCTCCCATAAAGATGGCCCAAGCTCCTAGATGGCCGAAGATGGTTCAAGATAGCTTCGGCCACCCCTCCAAAAAGCCTGACGAAGGCCAGAAGACGGTTCCAAGCGCTCTCGGAGACCCTCAGCCCCACCCAAAAAAAAACATATCCTGGCGAAGGACCCAACCATATGCAGTTGTGGGGGGTACCGCAATTGTGAATATCTTCTTCGGTGAAGTTCCCTTTGGGGCCACGAAGCGCTGCACTGGGTGGGGGGGAACGCATGCGGGCGGTAGCACTGGGGCCGCCGGTGGAGCTCCCTATGGGGCCACGAAGCGTTGTACTGGGTGAGTGGAAAACGCCAAATTGGATATGCAGGACGCACGCGGACGGTCCCACTGGGGGTTTCGGTGAGCTCCCTATGGGGCCACGAAACGCTGTATTGGGTGGGTGGAAATGCCAAGTTGAGTGTGTCTGGGACACATGCGGACGGTCCCACTGGGGGCTTCGGTGGAGCCTCCTATGGGGCCACGAAACGCTGTACTGGGCGGGCGAAAATGCGAAATTGGGTTTCTGGGACGCACGCGGACGGTCCCACTGGGGGCTTCGGTGGAGCTACGAATGGGGCCACGAAGCGCTGTACTGGGTGAGTGCAAAACGAAAAAAATTAGATGTGCAGGACGCACGCGGGCGGTCCCAGTGGGGGCTTCAGTGGAACCTCCTATGCGGCCACAGAACGCTGTACTGGGTAGGTGAAACTGCCACTTTGGGTGTGTGTGGCGCATGTGGGCTGTCCCACTGGGGGCTTCGGTGGAGCTCCCTATGGGGCCACGAAACGCTGTACTGGGTGGGTGAAAAATGTCAAATTGCGTGTGCGGGACGCACGCGGGCGGTCCCAGTGGGGGTTTCGGTTGAGCTTCCTATTTGGCCACGAAACGCTGTACTGGATGTGCGGGACGCATGCGGACGGTCCCACTGGCCACGAAACGTTTAACTGGATGTGGCGGACGCTCTTCATAACTCTCGGAGTCCAGACGAACATCGGTGCAGCATGCTCCACATCCAAGGCCCTTTAAGTCCTCGCCGCAATCGTCGTTGCCGTCTTCGACCTGTTTGGGTATCTCGCGTGGTTGATTGCCGGCTTCTTTGACAATTCTCTGATTTCTTTTTGTTGTATCCGTGCATATGTAGGTAATGCTGTCTGTTGTTGCTCATTGCCGGGCACTGTGAGAATCGGAACTTCTGGAACGGGGAGCAGCGCGCGGCCACGCACAATCGAGGGGGGGAAGTCGATCGTCATCGACGGTCGCAACCCGCTTCGGGCGCGGTCACTGCACCTCATTACTGCGCAGGGCCGAGGCCAGAGGCTCCCAGTACAGTCGTGGTACCACACCTGGGGCCTCCGATGGAGCTCCCCATGGAGCCACGAAACGCTGTACTGGGTGTGGCGGACGCATGTGGCCACCCCCACTGGGGCCTTCGGAGGAGCTCCCTATGGGGCCACGAAACGCTGTACTGGGTGTGGCGGACGCATGTGGTACTGCCACTGGGGCCTCACGTGGAGCTCCCGATGGGGCCACCGAAACGCTGTACTGGGTGTAGCGGACGTATGTGGTACCCCCACTGGGGCCTTACGTAGAGCTCCCTATCGGGCCACGAAACGCTGTCCTGGGTGTGGCGGACGCATGTGGTACCCCAACTGGGGGCGGGGGCACGGGAGGAGGAGGAGACGCGGGGACCGTGTCTTCAGAACGAGGACCCAACACCACAGGATGGTTGGGAAAAAGCCCAAAGCCTTCAAAAGCCTATGGAGAATGAATGCTGCGTGCATCCTCGCAGTTTCGCTTCCGAGGTGCTTCCGAGGCATCAAGATGGCCTCAAGATGGCCCAAGAAAGGCCCTTGAGGGGCCCACCAGGCCCCACGAGCGCGTGAGATCGGCCCAAGAGCGCACCAAGAGCGCCCCAAGAGGCGATTTCGATGACCCCAGGGGGGGGGGGAATTTAGGACCCCCTCTCTTTGGATCGATAGCCTTCAAGGTGGTCATAAGAGGCCCTCCAGCGCCCCAAGAGGGCCTGAAGGGTGCCCCAAGAGGGCCCCAAAAGAGCCACAAGAAGGCCCCAAGGCCGCCCAAGAGCGCCCCAAGAGCGTTCCACGAAAGCCGCTTGCCTACTCCCCCTCCTCCTCCTCCTCCTCCTCCTCCTCCTCCTCCTCCTCCTCCTCCTCCTCCTCCTCCTCCTCCTCCTCCTCCTCCTCCTCCTCCTCCTTTTTCCTCCTCCCCTCGCCCCCCAGGGGGGCCCTTCTTTGGGCCTTTCTAGACCAACCCATTGCTCCCAGAGATCTCTCTGTTCATCCTGGCTGCCCGCTTTATTATCATGGGCACGCTTTCTGATCAGGATGGTGGGGAGACTTTTTTTTACAGCCGCAGGCGGAAGCGCCAGCGGCGGAAGGTCGCGAACGGGCCGCGGACGCGACTAAATTACCTAACGCGCGCGGGGCCGCGGGTCAGGCGGCTCACGACAGCGTCCAGGGAAGACGATGCAGTCCAGGTGCCATGACAGCCCCTGAACGGGCATGCACGTGCGTCCAGCAGGCCTGAGGTAGGCACCGAGACCACCAAGCGCAGCCAAAATGGCGCGAAAACGTTCCAACGTCCAAGAGGGGACAAGGGAACGGCCGAGGACGCCAGCCCCAGCCTGTCGGGTAACACAGAGGTCAGGGTGGTAAGTCCAACGAGGATCGGATGGTGGGGAGACGCAAAGCGTGAAGAATTTCACTAAGACAGGCCCATGACGACTCAATAAGACGCCAAGGTGCCTCCAAGATGGCCCAAGAGCGCCGCGGCAGCCCCAGGAGGCCCCGATAGAGGCCAAGCGGAGAAAAAACAATTCATAAAACGAGTCTGGCTGGTGAGCAAGCACATGCGCAGGCTTCACTTTTCTATACCCGCACCCCATGCCTGGGGCAACGAAATCTCGAGCGCCAAACAAAAGCTTGTTGCATCTCTCGGTTTGACTTGTCCCACAGCCGATCGAGGGAGGGCCGCAGTTCGCCACGTAAGCGACGAAAGGAAACGAGTCTTACACGAGATGGCAGAGCGAGGTTAGGCGGTGGCTTACGTGACCAGCCAGCGCGGCACGCCACGTTGGACACGAGGGCGCCTACGAACCATCAGGGAGTCAACGCGCGAATGTCCGCACTATCGAACCCCTTGTTCTGCGTCGCTGACGTAGACTTCGCAGGGAGACGAGAGCGGCGGCGGACCAGCAGAGCAGAGGCGGGCGGAGCAGCGGGGTGGCGGCCGCCAAACCTGCACATTGTCTTTGATGATGTTGACCTCGCCCTCGTAAAGGATGTAAAACCTGCGAGCAAGGGGGATAGCGGAGGCCACCGATGGCAAGCGGGGGCCAGGCCAGAGACGGGGAGGCAATCGGCGCCGAAGAGGCCCAACCCGAGTCCTGCGGAAACCACGGCAGAGCTCCGAGGGACAAACTGGGGGCCGAAAAACTAACAGAGCCGACGAGGCTAACCTTCGTCCTCCTCCAGGTCCCTCCACCGATGTTCCCTCCTTTCTCCTTATCCCTCTCGTTTCCAAGGCGGGTGGCCACGGGGTCCAGGCGCGCCACGCGAATCCAATTCCGCCGCTACTGGGTCTGCCTCAAGCCACTTCCGGGCCAAGGCTGGCCAGCGCAGCCAAACGGAGGAGGAGGAGGGAAGGAGGCGAGAGGCTGAGGACAAGCTGAGTGCGATCGCACCATGCTTGACATCCTACCCCTTCGGGTGTTACATTGTGTATTCTCTACCCGCCGACGGGTGCCCTAGCGGACCTGGATCCCCAAAGGACCCCGTGGTGCGATGCACAAACAAGAAGAGAGACTGCGCACTTTGGCCGAGGTGGAGGTGGCGGATGAGCAGCAGGACAGGCACGAGCAGGAGTGGTGGAGGAGCAGCAGCAGGATAATCAACGAGCAGGCGTGGCGGGAGGAGCACGAGGACCAGGGGAAGACAGAGGAGGGAAAAGGAGAGGAACGGCAACGAAACACGATCTCGATTCGGAGTCCCTTCTTGGGCCGATGTTTGGAGGATGTCTCGAGCGAAACGGCTATTTTTCAAAAATCCGCCAGCGTGGTTTCATAGTGCGGCCCGTACCCCACCATTAATTTCTACAACCAACAAACGGTCCACGCCAAGGGCGCTTCCCGTCATCCGCCGACCCCTGGTGGGTCTCTAGGCGGGTGAGATTATTCCCCCCAGAATCCCCCCCCCAGGGACCCCCAAACCGGCAATTTGACCCCCCCCCCGGGCCCGGCCCGACCCCGGACCGAATGCGCCACGGGGGAGCGGAGGGCTCCAAAACAGGCCGAGAAGGCACCAAAACGCTCCCCAGACGGTCCCAGTGGGCCACGAGTCGCCGAAATATCGCTCCTTGACGCCCACGATGGCCTCCAGACGGCCTCCGAAGCTGCCAAGACGCCCCAAAACGCCCCCAAGATCCGTCCCAAGAGGGTCCCAAGAAACAAAAATCGCCCCATTCCCTTTCAAAAGGAAAACATGCCGCGAAGCCCCCAAGACAGCCCAAGAGGGCCCCCAGAAGGCTCCCAGAGGGTGTCTAGAGGGCACATTTTCGAGCCTTCGGCCCCAAGACGCCCCCAGCCTGCCTCAAGAACACCCCAAGAGGCCCTGAGGGACACCCAAGAGAACCCCAAAGGCCTCCAAGAAGCCCCAGGAAGCCCCCAAGAGGCCCCAAAACCTGGCCCAAGATGCCTCGAGGCGGCAAGATATGGCCTGCAGACAGGCTAAGATGCCACCAAAAGGCCACAAAAGAGCACCAAGAGGTACGATAACAGCAACGAAGCAACAAGAACGATGTCGAGCGCCGTGTCATGATTCGGACATGCCTCGTGAAATGCAGTCCCGCAAGCGCAGTAGTTTATATAGGGGTCGGCGGATCTGGCGTAAGCCTACAGAATCGCATCCACCAATGAGGCCCGCGCTGGGGCGAGACCGCTTGTCTGAACGACGGGTGCACAGCGCCGATAGGGAAGCCAAGCGCAGAAGGCGGGGGAGGCCCAGCGAAGCAGGCGCGGTGGTCGTGATGGTGATCGCGATGGTGGCTGTCCTGGCGGTAGGCTGTATGGAGCCCAGTCGTGGTCGCGACGGTCGTGGCGCTCATGGTCGAGGCAAGCGCGGCGGTCGTCGCGCTGTGGCAGCTGTAGCTAGCTTCGCCGCCCATGCGCTTCGGTGGTCACCGCGGTAGCAGAGGTAATCACGGACGCCGCGGTAGACGCAAGTGGCCGAAGCAGGGCAGCGGCGGAAGCCGAAAGCAGCGCCCGAGCGCGCTCAGCAGCATCTGAGCACTACGGATGTTCGGCAACGGGAAAAGTGCTCGATCAACTCACACCCTGTTTGCCAAAAGCTACGATATAACAAAATGGCGACATTATGCGGAGGTTGACCGTAACGATGTGGAAGGTGGTAGGACTGGTGATGGTGGTGGTGAGGATGATGATGACGCTGATGATGATAATGATGGTGGTGATGATGATAATGATAATGATGATGGTGATGATGTTGATGATGGGAATAATGCTGATGGTGGGGATGATGACGTAAATGATGATGCTGATGATGCTGATGATGTTGATGATGATGTTGATGATGATGACGATGGTGGTGGTGGTGATGATGATGCTAATGGTGATGATAGTGGTAGAGATGGTGATGATGACGGTGAGAGTGATGGTGATTGTGATGATGATGGTGGTGGCCGTGCAGATGATGATGATGATGATGATGATGATGATGATGATGATGATGATGATGATGATGATGATGATGACGCTGATGCTGATGCTGATGCTGATGCTGATGATGATGGTGATGGTGATGGTGATGGTGATGGTGATGGTGATGGTGATGGTGATGGTGCTGATGACGACGACGATGCTGATGATGCTGGCAGTGACTACGACGATGATGATGATGATGATGCTGGCGGTGACGATAATGATAGGGATGATGAGGATGTGGCTGATGATGATGACGATGATGGCAGTGGTAATTGTGGTGATGATGATTTTGATGGTGCCAGTGGTAGTGGTGATGATGATGAGCTTGATGGTAGTGATGATGATGTTGATGGTGAGGCGGAGGACGATGAGGATGGTGATGTCAATGATGGAAAGGACGAGGAGGGAAGGGCAATGAGCATGATGGCTTGGCGGAGTTAAAGGTGGAGGCGGGGTTGGGACATGAGGCAGAGTCGGAGGCGGAGCATGTGTTCCTCTCGGCAAGTTAGTTTCCCTAGGCTTCTGATTCGCCACAGATTCTCCATCGGGCTCTCCACAGGTTACCCCACGATAGAATTCTGCATAGCGTCCCCTTCCACACGGCTCCTTGCATGGATTGTCCATACGGTTTTCCAGAAGTAGGGTTCTCGCCAGGGTATCTCCTGGGGCTTTCCCGAGGAATCTCAAAATGGTCATCCTTGGGATTCTCTCCCGAAGACTCTCTAGGTAGGGCTACAGGATTCTCACTCGGATTCCCATGGAAGTCTCCATAGGTTCCTCGACAAGACCCTCCAGAGGGACCTCCATACGATTTTCAATGTTTGCCAACGATTTTCGATCGATAGGCAATTGGGCGATCAGCGGGTGGTTGGGGCTCGCTGCTTTCCCCCTGCACCTACCCCTGGAGGGGAAGAAAACGAGGCACATGACCAAGACTGAACACACAAACGTCAATGTCGGTCTTGGTCATCGTCCAGCGTGGTGTCAATTCGTGGAACATGCTCCGCGAATCGGCAACCGCAGGCATGGACCATGAAAAAGATCGGCATCTACAAAATCCCGCGACATCCTGGCTGTGGTCATCGTGTCTCTTCCTTCGATACCCCACGTACTGTTGCCCTGGACTGACCCCGAAATCGGATGCCTTGATTTTTCCATACAATACGGTGCCTCCGAAGTCCTGACCCGTTCCCCAGTGCCAGTTTTTCACTCCGAACCGCTTTTGTTGGTCCTGGGGCCCAACGAGGGCACCTGGAGGCCGAAAACGACGATAACCCTCCATCTTGACTTGTTCACCACGTCGGATGTCCGGGCGCCTGGCGGCGGCCGCGCCGCTCGCGCCCTACCTCGCTGCTTTCTCGGAACGCCCGGCCGCACAAGGGCACTCCGGCACGAAACCGGCGGGCCGCCCCCCGCGCCAAGGCGAGGGGGGCTCCGCGGAGGGGCGCAACGCCAGGGGTGGGCGGGCTCCTGCGGCGGCGGGGGCGCCCGCACAGCCGCCAGGCCCCTCACAGGCGCACCCTGCCCGAGAAGTTCTTGAGCATTGCGGGCGCGTGGACGCGCCTGCGGGCAGCGATCTCCTCCGCACCCCTCTGTCCCTCCCCCAGCAACCCCCTCTGCCCCCAGTCCACTCTCCGCCCATCCCCCCTCGTCCCCCCCCCCGCCCTCCGCCGCCCTCCGCTGCACCCCCACGCACTCTGCCTCCCATCCTTCCTTCCACACCCCCCCCGTGGAGTTGACAAAACCGCGCACGTGTACCATCCTGTTATTGGGCACACTTACGTATTTTCTCGAGTCGTTCGTTCAATCGTCCGTTTTACATTATATGTGTTAACGCCCCGGTGACAAACCAACCGCGTGCAACGCGAACATTTCAAACAAGAACCTGCAACGGAACTAACACATCTGCATTAAGTGGCAAGAGAAAGTAATCCAGAATAGCACGGCTGATGGCAGCACAAATTCGTCATTGGTTGCATCAGCGAGATGGGCAGCGCGCGCGTCGAACTGCTCACAGGAAAGCAACAGAAGGACGGGGATTAAGGCAGAAGGCTCAAATGAGGTAATGGGGGTGGGAAAGATAGGCAAGCAAAAGACGGAAGAGGGAACGAACTGTTCACGCGACAGCAGCAGTGAAACGTTCGAGGGAAATGACTCAAAATAATGAAAGAAATGAGATCCTTTGCCGACGGCACGCTGGACAAGCAGCGCGGCCACTGCCATATTGCCCTGGCGTTCCAAAGGATAAACTGTTTATCGATCGTGCAAGAAGGGAAAGAGGCCGAGCTCGCCCACCAGGTTCTCCGCTTCCTTCCTGCACCTAGCAGTGCAAGAGCTAAACGCCCACAGGCGCGCCGCCAGGTCTTCGGGCGGCCCGCGGGAAAAACAATCAAAGCTAGTCTGAATCTGCGTAAACCGTCACAATACTGGACCCCGCTGCAAACCACAACGCGGTGACAGTTCGGGATTTCGCACCCCCCCAAAAGATTGTGAAGTCTACTCTGAATCTGCGTAGAACATCACTATGCTGAGTCCTCCAGCAGCCATCGAAAATGATGACATCTCCTCATTTCGCAGACCCCCAGGGATGGTGAGGTATGATTTGGATGTGCGCAAGACATCACTATGCTGGACCCCCCAGCCGCCCTCGGAAATGGTGGCAATTTCACATGTCGCACCCCCCCAGGGGGGGTGAGATCTGATCTAAGTCTACGTAAAACGCCAACACGCTGGACCCCCATAACAGCCCTGTAAAAATTGCTTCCGAAAAACCAGCGACCCCATGCCGACATGTTATGGCTATTGATGCAAAAGGTCGAGGAAAACATCGAGCAGCACAGAACAGTTCCGGATACGGCAAGCGGCCAACGTGCCAATAAGAACGCCGAAGAAACCCAAACAGCAGGAGGAGGAAGGAACAGGCAAGGAGGCACGGACAGAAAAGAGGGGGGCCGGACGGACAGGCAGCTGTTTAGGAGAGCTCTGCATGAGGCATTCGGACCCGTGAGAGGTACCAGAAGAACATTCAAAATCAGCCTCCCGCCTGAGAGGTCCCCCAACACACATTCAAAACGAAGCTCCCGCCTGGAAGGTCCAAGCGACACGCACTCAAAACGAGGTTCCCGCCTGAGAGGTCCCAAACAAAACTCTCAAAACGAAACTCACGCCTGAGAGAACAAAAAAAACAAAGAAATCCAAGAGCCACCCTTCTCGTGAGTACAAAAGTTTCAAAACAAGTTACAAAGTAGAACTCCTCCTCCCCCCCGGTTTCCTGAGTTCTCCTCTGGAACTTTGGTTGTTTTGGGTTTTGGGGGACATTTACTGGGATGAGAGAGGTGGCTCTTGGATTTCTTTGGTTTTTTGGGGACCTCTCAGGCGGGAGCCTCGTTTTGAGAGTTTTGTTTGGGACCTCCCAGGCGGGAGCCTCGTTTTGTGTGTGTTTGCTTGGACCTCGCAGGCGGGAGCCTGGGGATTCCTATTCGATCTGGATGGGATTCTAAGGAAGCCAGAGAGAAGAGAGAATTCCATAACTAGAGAATTCCTATTGAAGGAGGAGGAGGAGGAGAAGGAGGTGGAGAAGTGGAGAAGAGGGAGAGCACGGAGGAGCGAAACGGAGTTGGAAAGAGAGCAGTTCCTTCTCAAGTCCTTCGAGGGCCGACAGCGCCCCCTACGAGACGAATACGAAGAGCCAGAATGAGGTGGGCCCCTGCGGGGGGCTCCATATAGTGATAGATACAGGTGTATGTATACATATAAATATATATATATATATAGATATATATATATATACACATATGTATATATGTATGCATGCAGAAATACATACATACATACATACATACATACATACATACATACAGACAGACAGACAGACAGACAGACAGACAGACAGATAGACAGGCAGGTAGACAGACATGCATACATGCATACATACATACATGCATATATACCTACAGGCATACAGACATACAGACATACATACAGATATACCTACATAACTGCATAAGTACATATCGGAGAGAGCGTGATCCACCGCAGCTTTACTGTGGAAAATTGCCAACCTTTTCCTCCGGAACCCGGGGGTCGCCCCCCCCCCTCCGAAAATCCCCCCCCCCCCCCCTGCTGGAACCCTCCCCCCCCCCCCCCCCCTCCCCGGCAAAACCCCCCCCTCCCCTAACCCCCCCCCCCCTCCCCCTCGAAAACCGGGGGGGGTCACTACCTGTTCGAACCCCTCCCCCCCCCCCCCGGATCCGGAAAACCGGGGGGGGGTCACTACCGGTTCGAACCCCCCCCCCTCCCCCCCCCCCTCTCGAAAACCGGAGGGGGATCACTACCGGTTCGAACCCCTCCCCCCCCCCCACTCACCGCCAGCAAACGACTCCCGGTCCCTACCACCGTCCGCATCACATCCTCCACTGTTGTTCCCAGCACCACTGTCCTCACCACCACTGTCCCCACTGTGTCCCCACCAGTGCCCCACCACTGTCGCACTGTCCCCACTGTCCCCACCACTGTTCCCACCACGGTTCCACTCTCCCCACTGTCTCCACGGCCCCAACCACTGCCCGACTATCCCCACTGTCCCCACTGTCCCACTGACTCCGCCGCTGTCCCACTGAGCTGTCCCACTGTTCCCACCACTGTCCCCACTGTCCCCACCACTGTCCCCACTGTACCTCTGTCCCATTGTCCCACCGCCGTCCTCGCCACCGCCTTCACCACTGTCCCCACCACCATTGTACCCTCCACTGTCCCACTGTTTCCACCTCATTCCCACTGTGCCCACACCACTGTCCCCACCACCACCGTCCCCACCACTGTCCACTGTCCCCCCTGTTCCCACCATTGTCCTCACCACTGTCCCCACCACTACCGGCCCTCTACTGTCCCACTGTCCCACTGTCCCCACCACTGTCCCGCTGTCCCCTCACCACTGTCCCACCAACACCGTCCCCACCTCTGTCCGCACCCCCACTGGGTTTTCGAGAGGGGGGGGGGGGGTTCGAACCGGTAGTGACCCCCCCCTTTTCATGATGAGCTGGGGGGGGGGGGAGGGGTTCGAAACCGGTAGTGACCCCCCCCGGTTTTCCGGAGGGGGGGGGGGGAGGGGTTCGAACCGGTAGTGACCCCCCCCGGTTTTCCGCCAGCAGCGGTAGAACACGCTCTTTCACATATCGACATACCTACATACCTACATACCTACATACCTACATACCTACATACCTACATACCTACAATACATACATACATACATACATACATACATACATACAGACAGACAGACAGACAGACAGACAGACAGACAGACAGACAGGCAGACAGACAGACAGACAGACAGACAGGCAGACAGGCAGACAGGCAGACAGGCAGACAGGCAGACAGACATACAAATATACAAACATACAAACATACAAACATACAAACATACAAACATACATACATATATACATACATACATACATACATACATACATACATGCATGCATGCATACATGCATACATGCATACATACATACATACATACATACATCGGTCGCCGCGGCCCGGCGACCTGCCAGGGCGGGCGCACGGCTGGCGGCCGAGCGCGCTCCAGGCGGGAGAAAACAAAAGCAAAACAACAAAAAACACCAACAAACAAACAAAAAAACGAGGCGGCAGGCCGCCCCTCGCGGGGCAGCGGCTCGAAGCGGCGCCCGGGGCGCAGTGGCAGCGGGCAGCGGCGCGCCGCGGCCAAGAGGGCCCGCATGTGGACCACGAGGGGGCCGCGGGACGAGGGAGAGGAGGGCCGAGCAGGAGCGAGGGAGAAGCAGGGAGCAAGGAGGGAGAAGCAAGGAAGCAAGGAAGCAAGGAGCGGAGCAGGAGCAAAGAGGGAGCGACAGCGGACAGCCGACGGAGGAGACGGACGGACGCAAGGACGCGGGCCGGCCGACGGTAACGGGGGGGGCCAAAGGGAAAAGCGGAGGCACCACACACCACAAGGGCAAGGCAAGCCACGGAGAGGGGAAGGAGCCAGCCGAGGGGGGAGGCAAGAGAGGGGAAAGAGGCACAACACAAAGACAAATGGAGGACCCGTGGCAACTGGGCGGCCACGGCGGGCCATCCGGCGAAGCCGTGTTTCGGGACGGACCCTGGAGTCCCTGGAGGGGAGAAAGCACGGCGAGGAGGGGACGACGACGACAGGAGAAGAAGAAAGGGACGAAGTGAAGGGGAGACAACGGACACACACACACACACACTCACGCACACTTTCGGTCGTCGCGGGCTTGGCCCGGCCGCTGGCCGCCAGCCGTTCGTCGATCTGGCGGGCCCGCGCGCGCGCTGGCCGAACAGTGGAAGCAGGCTGGGCCGGCCCCCACGGGGCAGAACTCGCCATCGCTTGAACGCCCACTCCCCATGCATTTGTCGGTCTCGTGCGTGCATTTTTGTCGCAGCGTGAACAAACATGTTCCTCGCTGGCCCTTGCCGACAAAAGATATGCACACGTCCGAGCGGTGCCAAGAGAAACGGGGCGAGGAAAACGGCGGCCGCGGCGCGGGGGCGCCGGCGGCGGGGGGGGGGAGAGAGCGGCAGCGGGGCCGGGCGGGACCACCCAATGGGCGGCCCACGGGGGAGCAGCAAGGCACCGCCCGGCGGCGGTCGCCAAACGGGCGACCGCTGGGCGGCGAGCGGGGCGGCCGACCGGAGAGACGCTGGGCGGGGGGCAGAGAAGCGAGGCACCGCGGGGCGGCAGCATCCCGCAGCCAGCCGGTGGAGCCGTAGACGACCCCATCGGCGAGAGCGCCGCGCAGGGCCAAGGACGGACTGGCAGGAAGGCCTGACGACGGGCCGGATGGCCCCCACGTGGGCGAGACAAGCGAAGGACCGCCGGGGCAGGGCGTCGCAATGCGCGCGCAGAGAAGAGGCGCGGCGCTGGGCGAAGGGGTGAACGCCGCGGCCGCACAGATGGCGCGGGCGCGAAGAGCAAGGGCGCGCCGGAGCGAGGCGGCACACCAAAGAGCGGCAGGCGATCAGCACGGCAAAGACGTCGCCACAGATCAGCGGGCCGAAGATGCGGGGTGGGCGAAGCAGAAATGGGGCGCGCCGAGGTGAGGCAGCGCGCCGCGGGGTGGCGGGCAGCAATCAGCACAGCAAAGGCGTCGCTGGCGATCCGCCGAGGAGGGCGACAGGGCGAGCCAGGGGGCCCGCGCCCGGCGATCCTCTCGGCGAGGCCGCCTCACTCTGGCGATCCGCTGGCCGGGCGAGACAGGGGGGCAGTCAAGCCGCGGGCAGGCCGCGGCGACAGGGCAGCAAAGCAGAGGCGGAGCGCATGCCGGCAGCGTGGGCGGGCGAGGGGCAACAGTGCGCGCGCTGCGGGGGGTGGGGCGGCGCGCGAGGGCCACGGCGAGCCGCCCGCGCGGGGGTCCCCGAGAGGGCGGGCGGCGGAGCGAGACGGGCGGAGACGGCCGACGGGCGAGGCGAGGCGGCGCCGTCGAAACTGCGCGCGCGCGCGGGCCAGAGAGCGGGCGAGTCCCCGCCCGCGTCGGCCGCGCAGCGCGGGAAGGCCGACGCGTCGCAGGGGCGGGGCCGCGACGCAAGTGTCCGGCCCAAGAGGGGTGGCGCCGAACACAAGGCACCCGTGGTTCACGACGCAGACGGCCTCCAGGAAAGCCCCGTAGATCTGGCCCAGCGAGGGGCCGACGGGCGGGGGGCCCGGGCGCTGGCAAACGCTAGCCGCACGGAGCGCCCCCCCGCGAACGTCGCGGTCGTCAGCCGTCGTCGGGCGCGAACGGATCATCGGCAGTGCGGAACCAGTTGAGGCCGTCAAAACTAAAGAAGGCGCCTCTGGGCACGGGAGAGCCTGGGCCCGCGCGCTCGAAGCCCGAAGGGACGGGGAGCTGCCGGCGGAGAGATAGTCAGAAGTCGGGCCCCGGCAGTCTGGGAGCGCGCTCCCGACGGGCCAGGCGCGTTCCTGGGGGGCCGCTGGGCTCGCCGGCCAGCGGGCCCGCCGCCCCATGGGCGACCCGCGCGCTGGCCGTTGGGTGAGCGGACGCAGGGGCCGGGCGGACTGCGCGGCCGCCCATGACGGGGACTGTCCGGCAGCACGCGCAGAGGTCATCCGCCAGGACGGGCGGCAGGAGCACGTCAGGGATGAGCCACTGGCATGCGCGCGCGGGGCCCCGCGGCCCCAACCAAAGGGGCACCCTTCCGCCCGCCGAACGAGGGGCGGCCTGGGAGCGGCGAATCCTGCGTCAGGGCGGGCACATCCAGACCGGGGGCCGGGACTTCTGGCTTCTGGCCGCCTTAACCGCGGGGGCTTGGCCCGCGGGGCGGGCGCGCAAATCCACGACGGCCCCAGGCTCAAAGCTAAAAAAGTCAAGTGGGCCTCCGCGCCGGCTCGGACCACCCCCTCGAACCCCGAGAGAGGAGCCGCCGCGAAGTCGCCACCGCCGCAGCAGCACGCGAGGATGTCGTAAGCGTCAGTGAAGGGCACGGCGGGGCAGCGGCTGGGAAGGCAGAGCTGATGCCTGCAGAAGCAGCAGGAGGCAGCGCCCCCGAGAGGCAGCAGCCGCAGAATGGGTTGATCTCGGCGCCAAGAGTGGCGCGGCGGGCTGCAGCCAAAGCGGGCCAACCACGCACAGATGACGCAGTCCACTCAGGGAGACTATGCCTCGGCCCGCTCGGATGCGACTGCGAGGCCACTGTGCAGGCCTGGCCAGGGGGGGGCGGGGCGCCTGGCACGCCGCGCGCCGATGCGGGCTAGCACAAGGCAATCGGGGGTGGAAGCGCTGGCCAGTGTAGCAAGTGGCGAAGCGGCGAGGGAATCTCGAGCTCACTGCGGCTCGGAGTCCAGGATGGACCGCGGCGAGCTGGGGCAGGTGGGAATGGATCGGGCAAAGGCGAGGGGGCGCCCGCAAGGAGCCGGCTCACTTGCCCCCGTGCCCTGGGCCCATCGCAAGGCGGAGGCAGACCCCGTCCGCTGGCGAGACGAGGCGCGGCGCGAAGCGCCCCCATCGGGGTCATCGCGTGGGGCAGGTCTGTCAGCCGAGTCGGGCGGTCGGACATAAGTGCGCGTGGAGAGCATCGACCTAATGGACACACACGCACACACAGGCCTCACCCCTCTGCTTGGACGCCCCCGAATCTGGAGATCGTTGCCCAGGCCGCCCAAAAAACGGCCCGGGGTGAAAAGCTGGCCGTGGGAAGAGGTCGAGGTCCACAGGGCCCACGTCGCGAAAAGACGCAGCGTCCGAGGAAATGGCCCCCCTCTCTTCCCCATAGAAGTGTTCGAAAAATCTGCGACCATCCTCTCACGATTCTCGGGTTGCGCCCTGGTCGTGGCGACGACGGACGGACGGACGGACGCCGGCAATCGCCCTGGACGACGGCCCTCTAAAGAGCTGCGGCGGTGGCGCCGCAGCGCAGGAAAAGGTTGTTCGGTTACTCTCAGAAGTCGTTGTCCACGCGTTTCACTCTGTTGGCATCGGGGCAAACTGTTGCCACACATTGCTTCGCAAAAACAATGCCACCGGTACTTTATCATCTATGAAATATGTTCCATCACCTCAAGGGAACAAGTATGTTTACATTCATGATATCATCGATGAGATGGCCTCCATCACCCGCAAAAAACAAGTCGACTTACTCATTGGATCGCCTGTGCTTCTATGCCTTTTGTCGCACTCTTTGCGCCGCAGACTCGATCCGTCCAAATCGCCGAACTCTCTGTCGAATTATGCGATTGACACATTGCTCCTCGTCGTCCATCCATTTGGACAGGCGAGCAGTAGTTTCTGATTGGTCTGTATCGCTACGTTGTCAAAGTGCGCGCTGTGGACCTCCTGCCGGCCCAGCGCCCCACGACTCTCAAGGATATCTGGAATGGCTGTTGCATCAGCCGCGGAAGCACTCTTGACCCTCATTCGCTAAAAAAGGAATCCCCGAAACATTCCCATGTCCCACTCAACTTGACGTAATCAACGTGTTGCGTGCCATCTCCTCGATTGTCTTCAAGGGGCTCTGACGGAGCCTCACAAGATGACGGATCAAACCCATCGTGACTCGGAAGCCGGGCAAGGGCTGCTAAATCCGTGGCTGCTAAAATCGACCTCCGGGAAGTTGTCTTCGCCCTTCCGGGAAGAAGCCCGTTGACTGTTTCGCGCGCCGCGCCTCATTCCAGGAAGTTGTTTTTTCCTTTCGAGAGGGCCGTTTTAGCAGCCACGGTTTTAGCAGCCCTCGCCCAGCTTTCGAATGACGATCAAATTCGTTATCACTTGAAAAAATCCCACCACCCACATCTGCAGCGCGTTCCGGTGCAGATATACTTGTTCCGTCACGTCGTATTTCAGCAGAGATGATATCCACATTGCGAGGAAGATCTTGAACATTTGACGCACGAGATTCCCCTTTGAACTCACACACCTATCGTTAAGGCTATCTACCCGTTGGTGGCAATCACAAACATGAATTTAAACCACTTGTTGGTTGATGGCGATATGTTGAAACATCCACGTGATCGCATGGCATGTTGAACTCAACCGTTCCATTTGCTCGCCGTGATTTGCCGTGTGTTCCTGCAGTGCTGACAAAGAGGGGCGTGACAAATCACGCTGAGAAATAACGTCATCAATCGATTGGAGCTTTGGCAAAATAGCGTCTGCCATATTCCGCCTTTCCCGTCGCCGCTGCGTGCCACTCTGTCGCTCTGATTGAGCATCATCCCTTCGAGACTTCCAGTCACTTGTCCGTCTTTGGACTATAGTCCTCTGTGGGTCCGGTGTCCGGGGTGTCCGGGGTGTCCGGGGTGTCCGGGGTTTCCGGGGGACGTGTCCGGAATGTCTTGAGTGTCCGGGGTGTCCGGGGTGTCCGGGGTGTTCGGGGTGTCTGGGGTGTCCGGCGTGTCCGGGGTGTCCGGGGTGTCCGGGGTGTCCGGGATGTCCGGGGTGTCTGGGGTGTCTGGGGTGTCTGGGGTGTCTGGGGTGTCCGGAGTGTCCGGGGGACGTGTCCGGAGTGTCCGGGGTGTCCGGGGTGTCTGGGGTGTCCGGGGTGTCCGGGGTGTCTGGGGTGTCTGGGGTGTCCGGCGTGTTTGGCGTTGTCGGGGTGTCTGGGGTTGCCGTGGTGGAGCCGTCGGGCGGGCGGGACATGAAATGCAACATTCACTCAGGAATGGGGAATTCAGTCGGGTGGGCGGGCGGGACCTCACATGAAGCCTTGCGTCGTCGACGTGGTCGTCGTGGTTCGCCGTGCGCCGCCGCCATCGTCGTCGTCGTCGTCGCCGTCGCCGTCGCCGTCGCCGCATCGGCCGCGGCCGCCGCCGCCATCGTCGTCGTCGTCGTCGTCTTCGTCGTCGTCGTCGTTGTCGTCGTCGTCGCCGTCGTCGTCGTCGTTATTGTCGTCGTCGTCGTCTTCGTAGTCGTCGTCGTCGTCGTCGTCGTCGTCGTCGTCGTCGTCGTCGTCGTCGTCGTCGTCGTCGTCGTCGTCGTCGTCGTCGTCGTCGTCGTCGTCGTCGTCGTCGTCGTCGTCGTCGTCGTCGTCGTCGTCGTCGTCGTCGTCGTCGTCGTCGTCGTCGTCGTCGTCGTCTCGTCGTCGTCGTCGTCGTGTCGTCGTAGTGGGGGGGGGAGGGGTGAAGGAGGGGGGAGGGGGAGGGAGGGAGGGAGGGAGGGAGGAGGGGGCGGGGAGGGGGGGGGGAGTCCTTGGCCGGCGGCGAATAAAGGGGGGGGGTCGTGACCACCCCCAGGTTTTCCAGGGGAGGGGTGGTGACCCCCCTCGCGTTCTCGGTTTGTTTGAGGGGTGACCCCCCCCCTCGGTTTTCTGCCAGCAGCAGCACAATTATCTCTTTCCATGGTTTATTTTTGCAGGGCCGCGGAGGCTCCAGGGGTTCCCGAACAGTAGGTCGATGAGGACTACTGGTGGAATTGGCGGGTGGGGTCGGGCAGGCAGGGCATTAAAGTGTGGGGCCTCATGGAATACGAGGAGAACTTGGGTGGACGGGTGGGATCTGGCTGACGATGGTGATGACGAGTATGACTATCAAAATCTTGCTGATGACGATGGTGATGACGAGTATGGTTTTGAACATGCTGCGGATGACGATGCCGATGACATGCATCAACTTGCTTATGATATCGATGGTCATGCTGATGACGATGGTGATTCTCAAGCTGCTGTCGATGACGATAGTGATGACGTCTCCTCCTCCTCCTCCTGCTCCTCCTCCTCCTCCTGCTCCTCCTCCTCTTCCTCCTCCTCCTCCTCCTCCTCCTCCTCCTCCTCCTCCTGGGTGGTCCGAAGGTGGAGTAGGAGGAGGAGGAGGGGGGACACCAAGAGGTGCTTCTTCTGGATGGTCCTCCTCCTGGGTGTTCCGAAGGTGGAGGTGGAGGTGGTGATGATGACGAGTATGACTATCCAGACCTTGTTGATGACCATGCTGATGACAAGTATTACTTCCAAGATGCTGCTGATGACGATGCCGATGACAAGCCGTGCTCTGAGGATGCTGTTGGTGACGATGGTGATAACGAGTATGACTATCAAAACCTTGCTGATGACGATGGTGATGACGAGTATGTTTTTGAACATGCTGCTGATGACGATGCCGATGACATGCATCGGCCCGCTGATGATATCGATGACCATGCTGATGACGATGGTGATTCTCAAGCTGCTGTCGATGACGATGGTGATGACGTCTCCTCCTCCTCCTCCTCCTGCTCCTCCTCCTCTTCCTCCTCCTCCTCCTGGGCGGTCCAAAGGTGGAGGAGGAGGAGGAGGAGAAGGAGGAGGAGGAGGAGGAGGGGGGACACCAAGAGGTGCTCCACCTGGGTGGTTCTCCTCCTGGCTGGTCCGAAGGTGGAGGTGGAGGTGGTGATGATGACGAGTTTGACTATCCAGACCTTGTTGATGTCCATGGCGATGACGAGCTGCGCCTCGCCGAGAACGTTCCGGTCCGACCTAAGAACCGAAATTGGTTCGAGGGTTGAGGAGAAGACGGAGGAGAAGGGAGGGGATACGATGAGGACCGAGGGAAAATAGAAATCCGAGGGGAGGGATTCCGATAACGAGAAGGAGGTGCAGGAAGGGGAAGAGGAGGACAAGGAGGGCGAGGAGCAGGGAGGGGAGGAGGAGGACGACGAGGTGCCGCCGACGCCCACGGGCTACCTCCTCGCTCAGGGGTTCGGCCCTGGCCCCATGGGGGGAAGGATCCAGCAAAAAAACGGCCCCTGGATCCACTGGCCCCGTGTTTTTATTCTAGGCCAGGAAAAAAAACTGGACCAGTGGATCCAGAGGGCCGTTTTTTTGTTTTCCTCTGGGGCCTTCCCCCCAGGGCCAGACCCCCCCAGTCCCCCTCACACAAATCGAATATGTTTGTAGACTGCCACAAAGGGAATACGTGTGTAATTCCGCCACAAGCGGAATCTATTTGTAGGCCCCCAGAAAGGGAATCGATGTGCGACACCCACAAACGAGGTAAACAGGTAAACAGAGAGGAAGAGAAAACGGGCGCCCCCTCCAACAGTCTTCGGGGCAAAAAAAGCAGGGGCACCGATATGCGCGTGCACCCACGTGATTTTCGCTCCCGGCGCCTGTGTTGCCCCCTGGAAGTTCAAAACAAAATTGGCGTTAGTTTCCCCTTATTCACAAGGAAAACCATGTGTTGAAAGTGGTCAAGACGATACATGTTACCTCCTTTGGCTGGAACGATAGCCTGTCGCAGGTTACCACTCCAGCCTAGTGAGCGCTAGAACGATAACCTTTCTCAGGTTACCTCTCCAGCCTAGGGCACGCGGACGCGATAACCTTGTTCAGGTTACCTCGCCCGCGGCTGGAACGGTAACCTTCCTCAGGTTACCACTCCAGCCTAGTGCGTGCTAGAACGATAACCTTTTCTCAGGTTACCTCTCCAGCCTACTGCGCGCGAACGCGATAACCTTGTACAGGTTACCTCGCCCGCGGCTGGAACGGTAACCTTTCTCAGGTTATCGCTCAAGCCTAGTGCGCGCTAGAACGAGAACCTTTCTCAGGTTACCTTTCCAGCCTAGAGCGCGCCGACGTGATAACCTTGTTCAGGTTACCTCGCCCGCGGCTGGAACGGTAACCTTTCTCAGGTTACCGCTCCAGCCATGCGCTTGAAGGTTCGTTTCACCCTCCAAATGGGGGCCATATTCTTGCTCAGGTTACGGCACCGATTGCTAGAGCGATGCAAGGTTTCTCAGGTTACCTCTCCAACCGAACGCTGGCGGAAGCGATCGCCTTGCGCAGGCGACCCTTCCCGCGGCTAGAACGGTAACCTTTCTCAGGTTACCTCTCCAGCCTACTGCGCGCGAACGCGATAACCTTGTTCAGGTTACCTCGCCCGCGGCTGGAGCGATAAACTTTCTCAGGTTACCACTCCAGCCACGCGCGCGAAGTTACGTTTCACCCGAACACGGGGACCAACTGGAGACGATGATGATGATGATGCTGATGCTGATACTGATGCTGATGCCGATGCTGATGGTGATGATGATGATGATACTGATGATGACAATGACAATGGTCATGATGATGATGATGAGGAGGAGGAGGATGAGGATGATGATGCTGCTGATGACGATGACGATGCTGAGGATCATCATCATGACGACGACGATAATGATGAGGGGGAGGAGGAGGAGGAGGAGGAGGAGGAGGAGGAGGAGGAGGAGGAGGAGGAGGAGGAGGAGGAGGAGGAGGACGACGAGGAGGAGGACGACGAGGAGGAGGAGGGAGGAGAAGGAGGAGGACGACGAGGAGGAGGAGGAGGAGGAGGGGGGGGAGGAGGAGAAGCAGGCAGGATGGGGGGGCATGGGCAAGAGGCAAGACGAGCAGACTAAGGCATTAGGGAAAGGCATGATGAGTAGGCAGGGGGAAGAAGCAGGATGATGAGTCGTCAGGAAGAGCATGATGAGGAAACCAGAGGATGCGGGCGAGGAGGATGCGGGGGAGGACGACGATGAGGAGGCGATAGTAGGATGGTGATAGTGAGGCATGATGGTGACGCATGTAGATGATGATGATCAGGAGGAAGAGAGGGAGGAAGAGGAGGAGGAGGAGGAGGTGGAGGAGGAGGACGACGACGACGAAGGTGTCTGAGGTGTCCGGGGTGTCCGGGGTGTCCGGGGGACGTGTCCGGGGTGCCCGGGGTGTCCGGGGTGTCCGGGGGTTGTATCCGGGATGTCCGGTGTGTCCTTTAGCAGACGTGTCCGGGATGTCCGGGGGACGTGTCCGAGGTGTCCGGGGTGTCCGGGGGGCGTGTCCGGGGGACGTGTCCGGGGGACGTGTCCGGGAGACGTGTCCGGGGTGTCCGGGGTGTCCGGGGGACGTGTCCGGGGTGTCCGGGGTGTCCGGCGGACGTGTCCGGGGACCTGTGGGGGACTCTAATGCGTCTTTGAGGCGACGTTGCATTCAAGGCCACTCCAAAACTAAGCGGGGCCTAACGTTGTTTGAGCCTTGCCTTGCAACGCCAAAGAACTTTTAAAAACGCCCAAGAACTTCTAAACACGCGGCGACGAGAACCTCCAGGAACGCCCAAGAACCTCCAAAACGACGTCGTCGTGTCCGTGTATGCTGCCCTCGCTCCGACTGCCTCCTCGCCGACCCGCGCTTGCCATATGCGAGCGGCAACGACCGCCCAAGAGCTGACCGCCTGCTACCCCTGCTCTCACGGGGGTTGTCCTCCAGTCTCCCTGCCCCGTAGCCTGTAGTTAGAGGCCTCCTAGATGGGGTCGGAGTAGATGGGGTCGAAAGATCTCGCCGCATCGCCGATACATCGGCGATGCATCGCCGATGCATCGGCGATGCATCGGCTATGCACTGGCGACGTCGGCGATATTTCCGCGACTTCGGCGTGGAGCAAATCGGGCCCCACATCGAGCCGCATCGCCGATGCATCGGCGATGCGGCGAGATCTTTCGACCCCATCTACTCCGACCCCATCTAGGAGGCCTAGAGTAGTAGGACACGACCAGTGTACCGACTGGGCGCGCCGCACCAGACCGGACCGACTCCCGCCTCCCGGGCGCAGGCGGGGCGCGCGGCCTGATGTCGACGACACGCCCCGCGTGCGGCCTGCTGCGGGCCAGCGAGGCGCGCTCCGTGGGGAAGCAGTCGTCGTTGGCCTGGGGGCGGCCCGCTCCTCCTCCTCCTCCTCCTCCTCCTCCTCCTCCTCCTCCTCCTCCTCATCCTCCTCATCCTCCTCATCCTCCTCCTTCATCCCACCTCCTTCCTTCCTTCTTTCCTTCCTTCCTTCCTCCTCCTCCTCCTCCTCCTCCTTCCTTCCTTCCTTCCTTCCTTCCTTCCTTCCTTCCTCCTCTTCCTTCCTTCCTTCCTTCCTTCCGTCCTTCCTTCCTTCCTCCTCCTCCTCCTCCTCCTCCTCCAACTCCTCCACCTCCTCCTCCTCCAGGATGAGGGGGAGGAGAGGAAGGGAGAGGGAAAGGGGGAGGGAGGAGGCGACGGTGGGGAAGCAATCATCGCTTCTTTGTTCGGCAGCGGTCGTAAGCCAGAGGGGGATGGGTTGAGGCCCCGGGCAACAGGAACCCTTGGGCGGGCTGGGGCACGTCGGGGCGGGGGTGCGCTGTGATCGCCAGTGTGTGCGCGAGCACCACAGCCAGCATGCGAGGGGGGGTCCAACCCCCCCTCCCAGTAGGGGGGGGAGCCTGCATCCCTGCGCACGAGAATGGCCGCACGTAGGGGGGCCAGATGTTCATTACCGTCAGCCCGGGAGAGGAGGGGTTTGGCCCCGGTAACGGCCAGCACGCGCCAAAGGATAATTCGCCGGCCCAACGGGCCAGAGGCGTGCTAAGATCTCCGGTAACTGGTTCACAATTCTTCTAGTTCGGGCGCGCGGGGCGGCCCCTGGGGGTCCCCCGGCGAAAAGTACCCCGACCGCAGCCCGGGAAGGTCCCGGGAAGGTCCCGGGAAAGTCCCGGGAAGGTCTACTCAGAGATGGTTTCCTCCTGGGTACGCCCTCTCAGGCCCCCCAGAGCGCGCCAAGAGGGCCCCAAGAGGCCCCCAAGACTGCCCAAGAGGCCCCCGAGACGCCCAAAGGACGCTCCAAGACGCCGAAGATGATCCCAAGACGGCCCAAGAAGCCGCCAAGACGCTCCAAGTGGCCTCCAAGAGGCCTCACAAGGGCGCCCCGAGAGGCCAAAATCATCAAGTTTACTATGGTTTTGGAAGGATTTTGGCCTTGTCGCATATTCGGCTTTCCGATGCTCCAAGACGGCCCAAGAGGCCCCCAAGAGCGCACGAAGACGGCTCAAGAGGCCCCCAAGAAGGCCCCCAGAGAG
The DNA here is from genome assembly GCA_963575745.1 of Prorocentrum cordatum. Taxonomy (NCBI): domain Eukaryota; class Dinophyceae; order Prorocentrales; family Prorocentraceae; genus Prorocentrum; species Prorocentrum cordatum. Next base: position 152,940 of record CAUYUJ010016257.1, read on the forward strand.
CCCAAACGGGCCCCGAGACGGCCCAAGAGATGCCCAAGACGGCCCAAGAGAGCCCCAAGACGGCCCCAAGAGGAGCCCAAGATGGGGACCACGAACCGAAACCTCAAGCCTTCCGCCCCAGGAGGGCCCCAGGAGGCCCCGAGAGGCCCCCAAGATGGCCCAAGATGCCGCCAAGAGGCCCCCAAGAGACCCCAGGAGGCTCCGAGGAGGCTCAAAAGAGGCCCTAAAAGGCTTCAACAATGTCTCCCAGGCGCCCCCGGACGGCCTCTCAACAGACCCCAGGGCCTCCCAAAGAAGCATCTGGACGACGGCCCTGTTTGGCCCCAAGAGCGCCGCAAGATGCCATCGAGAGGCTTCCTCCTCCGCCCTTTTCTCTTCCTCCTCCTCATATTTATCTTCATCCTCCTCCGTTCCTTCTCATCCTCTTCTCCTCTCATCCTCTTCTCCTCCTCCCCTCCCCCTCCCCATCCCCATCTTCCTCCTTCCGGCGGCGCCGAAATGGCCCCGAGCCCGCGCCGAAGCAGTAGCGATCATGCAATACGGTTCAGGCATGCAAAAAAATTGCTCCCGCCGGCAGGGTCGCCCCAAGCCGACCATCCAAGATCAACAACCAAACCCACCACCCGCATTCACTCCGATCACTCAGGCAATCGACAGCCGTGCCCCAATATGGGCCGGCGGAATGAGCGAAGCGATTAAATAAAAACACAAAAAAAAAAAAAAAAAAAAAAAAAACTGGAGTCGTCGCTGTCAGTCGAGCCTGGTGGTCTGTGGTTTGTGGCTCCCGGGTATTATCTGTGTTAAGTCGTGTACGTGCTGTTTGAACAACGCAGATCCTGAATTCGCTGATTTTCAGGGGATCATCGCGCGACGTCCTGGGCCTGACGCGTGACTGTTGGGGGTCACCGCGTGACTTTCCAGAGGTCTCGAGTGTGGCTGGAGAAACGCGGGTTCAGCATGCCCGAAGGCGGTCTCTGGGGCCATCCTGGGCCACCAGTGGAGGCCTCTCGCCCCGGCTCGACCCCGCGGGGCCAGCCCACGAGGCCAGCACTGCGCAAGCCCCCGCAGGCCTCTGATGCCGCTTCGCGCATCCGCCTGTGCCGCTGCGAGAGCTCTCTCCAGCCATCGCTACAGCACGGCCCAGGAGCCCCCGAGAGCAGGGGCCCCCGAGAGGCCCCGCACCGAGAGGTGTGCCCAGCGGCGGGGCCGTGACCGGCGGCAGACGGCCGACTTCGTGCCCCACCCTCCTTCCCGGCTCCCCCCCCCTCTTCGGGAGCGGCCAAGAGGGGGGTGTCCAAGAGGGGTGGGGTGCAAATCATGACCGGCGGCATGTGCGCGGCCCAGCGGGGAAGCCAGGGACGTCATGAAATAAGAAGAGGCGCCATGAAATCTGGGGAAATATCATGGCCCCCACCATGATATCCACCCCCCCTAGTCATCACCCCCCTCTTTTCCGCCCCCTCCGTCTGCGTCCGCCCCAAGCCACGCCCCCTCGTGGCCGCGCTGGCGGTCCCGGCCTCGGAGATGTGCAGCGCGCGCGAGGACCGGTCCTCGCCCACCTCGAAGGTGGTGTAGTACTTCCTTCGCGTCTCTCTCTCTCTCTCTCTCTCTCTTTCCCTCTCCCTCTCCCTCCCTCTCTCTCTTGGGGGGAGTGGGGGAGGAAAGTCCACACGAACAGAGGGCCCAACGCTCTTTCCCTCTCTCCGTCTCTCCCTCTCTCTCTCTCTCCTTCTCCCTGTCGCACACGCATGCGCGCGCATGCACTTTTGCGCCCCTCCGACGGGCTGACGCGCGGCAGCCCGCAACGCACTGAATTCGAGAAGCCGGGCGAGGTGAACCCCGGTGCACGAGGGGCGCCAGGGCGCGGTAGGCACGCGCGAGGGCGGGGGCGAGGGCGAGAAGGGCGAAGAGGAGGGAGAGGGAGAAGCAGCATTGAAGGGGCCCCAGGACACACAAATAAATACACACAAATACAAGGATTCCCAGGAGGCAGCGGGAGCAGGATGCCAGGAGCAGAGAGGTCGGAAGCAGGGAGATTGAGCAGACCCTCGGCCACGGTTACCTCGGGACTGGGCCTACAATGATCCATCGAGCAGGGAGTGCGGATGAGGGATCAAAAAAAGAGCACAAGACGTGCCGACCGAGCGGCATCCGAAACAAGGGGGCCAGGGAGAGATGGTCGTAGCGGCTCAACGCCAACGCCAACAAACTGATCCGCTTGGTGTGTTCATGTTTCCTCCACTTCTGAATACTCCGCCATTGGCCTAATCTCCCTTCCACCAAGTCGGTCGCCGCGTCTCCCCACCATTCCTGTCATCGCGCTTACCGCTCGAGTCATGACCTCCGCACTACTACAACGGGTCGATCCTCCCACCCAAGCTCGTGAATCTTCCGTCCGTGACCCTGGTGTCCCATCGCGGCCTTGATGAGGGACGCACACTTGCGGCCGTCGAAGCACACTGCCCAGAGAAACAGGCGGCCGGGGGCACACATCCTCACGCCGGCAAGGAGGCCAGGAGAATCTCCTCGGCCCCCCGGCGGGGGGCGCCCAGCCCACCCGGGAACCGAAGCACGCCCCCGCCCGCGCAGAGGCGGCAGGCCGGGGAGCGGGAGAAAGAGAGCGGGAGGCGGGAGCAGGAGCCAGCTTCCCCCGCCTCCCCCGCTCCCCCCGGCAGTCCTGAAGAACGGCATCCCGAACACCCAGACGGGCCCCTGCTCCGATTCCATGTAGGACTCCATGAGCAGCACCTGTCCCCCTTCCCGTGCCCCGCCGGGCGCGAAGGGGGCGCGGGACGGCGCGTTGAGGTCCTCGTCGCCGCCGCCGCCGGAGGCCTCCCAAGGGGGGGGGTCCGAGCGGATGGGGTCGGAGGATCGCGCCACATCAACCGATTCATCACCGACGCATTGGCGATGCATCGGCGACGCCGGGGTTGGGGAAATTGAGCTCCACGTCGCGTCGCATCGCCGATGCGTCGGCGATCCGGCGCGATCCTCCGACCCCATTTACTTGGACCCCATTGGGGAAGCCTGGAGTCGTGGGGAGGCGGACGTCCCCCACCCGGCCGGCGGCCAACCCGGAACTATGCCGACTCCATGAGGGCCCACCCCCTACCATCCCTGTCCAAAAAAAAACCATACAAACCGCACGTTGCCTCCACATTTGGAGCGTGCGCGGCCAATCCGATGCGCCCCTCCCCCCACCATCCCTGTACAAAAAACCAAGCAAAGTACACTTTGGGACAAAGTCTTGGGTCATGTGCGCGAGGCCCGCGAGCACGTTGCATTGCGAGCACTCTTGGCCCAACGGCTCGCCTCGGCCCCCGAATTGCTTGAGGTCCTCGCGCCTCTCACCCTCCCAGATGCCCTGGCCGTTGAGCTGGCTCCTCCTCGCCCCCCCCCCCCCTGACGGCGACCGCCTGACTCTGATCTCCATGGCTCGTTCCGGACGGGCGCTAGGCCGCCGGGGCCTCGAGCGGCCGACCTCGGCGGAGGAGATCGCAGCTCCGCCACTAGACCCACGAGCCCCCAAGCTATCTCGGCCACTCAATTCGGCCAGCTGTCACGGAGTTGCTCTGCCCAGCTCGAGGGCGTCGAGAGAAAGAGGCGGCGACGCAGACGAAGGAGAGCGGGAGAGGTGAGAAAGCATGCACTGCGGCGCCAGTGCACACCTGATTTTTGCACATCAACATCTGCAGACCCTCAGCAGGAGGACCTTCCACCACTCTGTCTGGAGAGCGACTCAGACAGGCTGAAGCGAGGTTAGTCTGAATCGCGGGACCTCTGGGCAGCGTCGGCTGCACACAACGATGCCCGAGAGAGCCCCGAGCGCAACGGCAGGGCGCATGGTCGGGGGGGGCGGGGCGGCCCCCCCGCGCCTCCACGCGAAATCGACAACTAAAGGGGCGCCCCCCCTGAGCAGCGGTCACCGCGGAGGAGAAATCGCCCCGCGGCCGCGCAACAAGGGGGCGAGGACAGCACGAGGCAGCGAAAAGGACGGCCAGCAAGGCCTGCCTCACCGAACTCCAAGGCCCGAGTTCCAGGGCTGGCTGCGCAACCAGCACCGCCAAGCCGGACGACGCAAAACCCCAGATCGACCCCGCCACGTGAGTCCAGCAACCGCGGAGACAAAATGAGCGGCCCTCCTGAGCAGCCGTCGCCGCGGGGGGGCATCCCCCATCGGGTCCCCACGGCCGCGCACAGGAGGAGGTGGCCACAAACGTGGCGGTGACCAGAACGGCCAGCATCGGCTGCCTGGCAGAACCCCGCGGCCCGAATTCCAGGGCCGGCTGCGAGACACCAGCGCCGCCAGAGAGAGCGACGCAAGAGCCCCAGATCGACCCCGCCGCGCGAGTCCAGCAACCGCAGAAGAAAGAACATAAATGGTGAACACACGCAGGCGTCTCCAGTCAGAGCCGGACAGGCCCCCACCCACCTCCAGCCCCCACCACCATCGTCGGAAAAGACGGACGACAGCGAGCGCGACGATTACCCTCCAGGCCGCGCCAGAAAGACCCGCGGGAGCCCAGCCGTTGGCCATCAACGCAAGAGTCGCCAGCCCCGTGGCCGTTAGCACTCAAAGCGGCACCCCGGCACCCGAGGCTGCAGCGAGGAGACGCCTAGCGACAGCGCCCACGCGCAACTCTCGAGCAACATCGCCCTCCTCCGAGAGGGCGGGGGGGGTCACGCGCGGGCGGGGGCCCCCGCCTCCTCGCGCGGCCGGGCGGCCAGAAGGGGTCCGCCCACGGCGATGGGGGGGGCTTAACATTTGCTCTCGCTTCCGCGGCGGGGGGCGGCGGCCCTGACACAAATACTTCCACGCGGTTCTACCCGCGCCTGGCTCTTCGCGGCCAGCGCCGGCCCCCCCACGCTTCATCATTATTCCGCCAGCGCCGCCAAAAAGACTATCGAGACAGATGCACTGGCAAGACCCATCAGAACCATCCATCTACGACAGCACAGCGGTGGCCCCGTTTCTGGAGGCGCTGGGGGCTCAGACGAGGCACGGCAGAACACGCCCCATCCGAAGGGCGGCTAGCTCAGCGCCTAATTACCTTGCAGACAACGCAGACACTGCCACACTCCCCGTCCAGAACCAATCGCGCACAAGCTTGCCTTCGCGGCCCTTCCTGGGAGGACGCGCGCAGGCCGCGCTGGCCAGGTCCAATCGAGGCCACCTTGGGAGCAACTCACTGGCCAGCAGAAGCGCACACCTCGAAATCTAGAGGGAACGCTCAATCTGGCCCCGAACATCAGGATTTGCCGCGGCGTGGGGACCGGCGCCCCTCTTCGCAGCGCCGCCTGCCCACGAATTACCCTGCCTCAGAAACTTTTCCCCCGAGCTGATGCCAATCTCCTCGACGCCCTTATGCGCGGGGGCCCCCATCACTTCTCCGATGAGAGAGCCGCCCCTAGAATCGCCCAACACCGAGCCAGCCTGGGCCCCTAAGACCGCAGGGTGGCACTTGAAAGTCCCGCCCGCACTTGGCAAACGATCGCCCAATCGCATCGCACGGCGCCCGGCGGGGAGACGAGGCAGGTCGGCCCTCGCCCCTGGACGCCCGAGGCGGATTGCGTCGGCGCCCAGGTCGACGCCGCCCCCCGACATCTCCCGCGAACTACCGGGGGCGAAGGCAGCGCGTCCACTCAGGGGGCGCCTGGCTCTATAACTCCCATTTTGCCCCGGACGCCCGCAGGGGCCAAAGCTGCGCCCAGGACCTCGGCCCCGCGCCGCGGGCCGAGCGTTTGCGAGGGGGCGCCTCTGGCACCCCAAGGCCGATCTTACGTCAGAGCTGACGGCGGCGCCCTGAGGACGGCCTGCCGATCAAACCCTCGCCGGCCGCGGTGCCCACTATCATCTCGCCCGTCGGGGTGGCCGTGAAAATGGCCATGGCTCGGTCAAATGCCTGCTCCTCTTGCTGGTCCGGGTCGAAGATGTTCACGCGGACGAAGCCCGCGATCGCGCCCGCGACGCTCGCGGCGGCCCCCGCAGTTGCACTCTGGCCATTCCACGCCGGACATTCACGAGACCAGTGGCCCTTCTGGTTGCACGCGCAGCATCGGGTCCTCTTGATCAGCTCGGACAGCGGCAAGCGAGACTTCGGGGCCGGAATTGCCCGCCCGCTGAGCGGCGGCCCCGCTGCTGATGTGACTTCTTCGGCGGATCGGGCCCACCCTTGCTCCAAGAACTTGCGGCCCACCTTCGTCTTGCGCTTGAGATCTCATTCCTGTGTCAAAGTCTTACGTCTCTCGTCTTCCATCCTCGCGAATGCCTGAGGCAGCTCGTCACTACAGAGTCCCATGCCCTCCAAAGTGACGCATAGTTCCCGCTCGCCGTCTGCGCCCAGAAAGGAGACACCGTCGTCATCGACAATAGAGTCGCCCTCCTGGTCGTCCGTCGCTACGCAATATGTGGACTCATCTATTGGGAAAGTATACTCTGTGACATGCGACCTCTTCTGAAACGATAAGTTTTCGCGACGGGTGACGCCCATTTCACGAGTGGCTGCCACGGCGTCGCTGCACGAGCCCCTGGTCTCCATCATCACGCGCATGAGCTGCTGGCCTCTCTCGCCCAGTCCCACGCCCTCCTCGAGGAACATGAACTTCTAGTCGCCTGGGACTGGAAGGCCCAGGGTGGCGACCTTGTGGAATGCCAGGTCGGTCCTGGCCGCGTATTCGGCAAGGCCCTCGCCCTGGCGTCGTCGGAAGGAACAAGGCAGTCTCTTCCGGCACGTATTTTCTCATTATTTTTTCCTCACGACAGCAGGTCAAAGTGCTCGAAGATGTGATCAGCCCCTTCTCGGAAGCGAGCACCTCGTCTGTGAGGTCGTCATTTTTCCGCTGGAGGTCGAGTGGAGCACCTTGAAGATGCGGTCGGCATGTTCATGCAATGCCACGGCTGCACCCAAATCATCTCCCTGTCCCCAACCCTTCCAGCTGGATTCGTCCCAATAACTGGCCTTCCAATTGGCGTCCCAATCGTTCGACGGTCGAATGCGGTCCACGTGTGATGAGGCGGCTCGAGACCGACTCTGACTCCAAACACTCGGGGTCGCGCCACGGGTCTCCGTCATCCTGTGCTCCGCCACTGGTTCGCCCATTGCCTGCAACTGCGTCTTCTCGACTCGCACGGCTGGACACTTGAACCTGGTCACGCACCGCTCGGATGATCTGTTCCAGTTGATGTGCTGAGATTCCCGTGGAAGAGGAGGGGCTCGAGGCAGGCGGCACCGCTGGAGGCGCCGTTCAGACTCTGCAAAGGCCCCAGTGAGCAGCGTTACGAGCTGCTCCTCCGTCGTTATGTTTTGCTCGTCGGCCCTGTCGTGCTGTTCCCAATGCTGTACCGATCGGTCCCGGCCCGCCTTCGCCGAGCCGTGTGGAGAAGTTGCATGACGTTCTCCCGACATCATCACGGTCCACAGATCAAAGCCTCCTTAGAAGCTCCGCTACCACTGTTCCCCCACGAAGGATGTCGGAAGATACGGTACTGTCCTCTCAGTCTTTCTGCTCGCACTAGGCTCCAGTGCGATCTCCGCTAGCACAGCACTCCGTCCACTCGCGGACAAAGACCGTGGAATGGTAAAGGAATGGGTGTGAAGGATCGGGATTTGGAAGGAGCGGTGGGTAACTCGGGATATCAACAAATTGGTAGAGGAAGACGTCTTCTCTCTATACCGTTCAAGCCCAAAGGGAGAAGCCGAGGGTTGGGTCCCTTCGTCAGATCAATGAGCCGTAGGCGCTGATTCCCGCAAAATATCAAGCGAAACGCCCGGCCCAGCCTACAGACATGCGGGAGACTGACTTAGAAGATGGAGGGAGAAAGGAGGAAGAAGGTGCGAGGGGGACGCCTCAATCCCCTCTCATCTCTCGTCCATCCTTTCTTCTTCGGCCTCCCACCTCCCTCGGCCGCCCTCCCCCCTCGGTCTCCCTCCACTCATTCGCCCTCCCGCCTTGCGTCCACCCTCAGCACTCGCACCCTACTTCTCGCATTGACTCCTGTCTATGCTGTTGCCTGTTCCCGGAGGAGACCTTGCACTTGGGTGCTTCTTCCTCTTCACGAAGGAGGGTGCTGTTCACAGAGGTCTGGAACTCGGGACCAAGCCTCATGAGGTTCAAGCTCGCGAGGTTCTTCGGCGGGGCACCCTTCACCTGTTGCTGCTGCTGCTAAGCGGGGGGATGGTGGCTGAGAAAACGACACAAGCAAGAGGCAAAACTCCGAATTAGAGATGGGATGCGAAGGAACAGCTGAACGACGAAGAGGATCCACCACCATGCCTCCTGGCGCGTTGATGCGTAGGAGAACGCCAAGTTATGTCCGATTGGGTTTCTGTACTCTGATAAGCCCCCCCCAGACGCAGGCATCTGCATGCACCCCCCCCTCTCCCGAGGCTCTCTGGGCAGACAGATGCGTACCTGGCGCCCTCCAAAGCGTCAAAGAATATAAGGGTTGCTTCCAAAGCGGTCCAAGAAGGCCACCAAGGCCGCCAAGTTGTTCCAAGATAGACGGCCCAAGATGGGCTCAGGACTGCCCGAAGCTTTTCAGATGGCCCAAGAGGGTTCCAAAAGAACCTCCGGCAGGGTCCGAAGAGGACAAAATCATGGATGACCTGTGGGTGTGTGATTGCATTCCGTGAGCTCAAAAGACGGCCCAAGACCTCCAAGGTAGACCCACGACGGCTCACGAGGGCCCCAACGAGAGCCCCAAGATGGCCCAAGACGGTTCCAAGACAGCCAACTCAGTACTGCAGGTTCCTGTCGTGTCGACCCCGGCGTTGGTTCCCGACACCGCGCTGGATCGTTCAACCTTGAACGATCGGCCGTCTCCGCAACGTCCGATCGTTCAACATCGACCGATTCTGGGCCGCCGTCGGCGTTCAAAGTTGAACGTCGGCGGCGGGGTCGCCGCCGGTCGACACGACGCGAACCTACCGTATCCTGTACGGCTCCAAGACGGCCCAAAAGGGCTTCCCGTGGGATCCCAGACGGCCTTCTACCGGCCTTCGGCGGCCCACGACGGCCCTCTACGGCCTCCAGGCATCCACCATACGGCCAAGAGGACTCAATCAAGAGGGCCCAGGAGAGCCCTGCGACGGAGCAAGAAGACCGCATGACAGCTCAAGAGGCCTCAAAGAAAGAATCAAGCTGGATTTCCGAATTCTCACATGTTCGGGCTTCCATCAACTGAAAGCCATTCGACGACCCAAAACGGCGCCAAGGCGGCCTCGAGACACCCCACAGGCAGCTCCCAAACGGCGCAATACAAAACCAAACGGCCCAAGGTAGCGGTCGGAGAGCAGCGTTTGGCTGCAGCGCGGAGCATGTCGGTTGCCTGCTTGTGGTGGTCATTGACTGCTACTTGTGGTGGTCATTGACTGCTGTGTCCCATGTAGGGTGCGCCTGGTTATCGAGCAGGTTGGCAAATGTTGCCTGTCTTTCTGGGTCCTGTATCTTGGTCGCGCCGTAAAGTATAAATTGGATGGTGGCGTTTTTGGTAGTGCTACGTGCATGGTGAAGCGTGGCCTAGATTGGGAAGTTGTTTTCGCGTTTTTCTGCGGAGTCGTGTTGGTTGTCGATGTAGAGTTCTTGGATGCATGGTGTCCAGCCGTTGGCGATGGCCACGCAGTCGCTGCGGTCTTTTCGCCGTTTGTTTTTGTGCGGTTGTGCGTGCGTATGTGTGTCGGTTCGTGCCCAGCCGTTGAGTCAATGCACGTCAGGCCGCATGCTGCCGTGGGTAGTCTTACTTGCGCTGTGTCGTCGTCATCCTTGCTGCAGGGGATTGGTGGTGCTACGTTGCCTCTGCCTGGCGAGGCGGTGCTGGTGCGGCGTGCATTGAAGCCGGGCAAGATGAATGCGGATGGACATCTGGCTGCCGGCGCGCGAAATGCTTCCCACCAGTTGGCTGGGCGCTTGGGGCCGCGCTGCACATGGGGGGGGGCGCGAGCAACCTAAATGGCCCCGACGATCATTGGCGCTCGAAATTTGGTGACGAGTAGTCGATGAGACGCATGTGAGACACGGACTGTTGACATTTGACCCAGGGCTGCTGGTTGAGTCCAATCGCATCAGGTATTGAGGCTTCACGAAGAGAGCGCATCCAAGCTTGAATTGGCGTTGCGGTGTGGTAACTTGTAAGAACGCGCCAGCAGCGCCCCTGAAACGCTTCGTGCTGTTGTTCTTGTACATCCACGACCCGGGCGTTGTGAAGAAGCGCCTGCGCTCGTAGGCGCTGTCCTCTGGTTACTCCAGGTCTCTCGATAAGCGTGGGGGGGGTGGATCGCGCGGGGGCGCTGGAAACCGCTGCCCTCCGGGGGGCGCGCGGAAACTGGGGAGCGAGAGGGGGCGGGTTAGGGGCGCGCGGGGGGGCGGGCAAGGGGCGTCGGACAGGTTGGCGCGGGGGGGGGCTTATTGAAAGATCTGGAGCATGCGTTGATGAACAGTTTTTTTTGTCGCTGGTCTGTCCTTCGTCGAATGCGTCTAAGTCGGCTTTTTGAACATTGTACGTCGCTCTCTTGATGCGTAGCTCGGCGGCGTTGGAGTCGTTGTCGGTGAGTTGTGGTCGCGCGGTCACTGCACGCTGGCGTTGCGTAGTTGTGAGGGGGTCTTTTTGGCGCGCGATGCGCGCAGCGCAGCGTAGTCCGTCTTCTTGGATCATCGGGCAGGCGCACTGGTCATTGCCGATAGTAGCCTTGTGGACGGTCCAATATGTTTGGGTGGTCCGTCAGGAGTGCTTGCGCGGTGCTGCCGGGTTGCGCGCGCGCTGGCTCGTCCGGGTAGCTCTTCGTCGGCCTGTGTCGCTAAGCGACGGTTTGCCAGTGACTGCTAATTCCTTCCATGAAGGGTCATCGCGCCCATGTATGATGTACAATGATGTTGTGCCGTTTTTTAGCTGAGTGGAGGATGACGTGGGCTAGTCTTGCGACTGGGTCGTGGGGGGTCTCGATGTTGCGACACGGGGCGCATTGCTCAGTCAGCGCGGGTCTGCCTGTCGACGCGGGGCGGTTGCTGGGCTGCGTAAATTGCAACCCACATGGCGGCAGCTAGCTCGACATTTGCGCCGCCCAGTCGGGAGTTGCCAATATCGGTCTGCATGCTGCGGGCGATGCTGCCAGCGCAGTGGCCACTGTAGCTCGGTTGGTGTCCGTCGTAATGGACCGCTGCGAATGCCCATGCCGAGTTGTCTTTGGTTGTCCGCAATGGGCCGCGAGGCACGTGAGAGAGCCGCGCGGTCTGCAGCGGTCGCGCGCAGTACGGGGGCGCTGCCCGGGCGGCCAGGCGAGGCCCAATGTCGGCCAGGTCGCGTCGAAGCCTAATGCGGGATTGAGAATCGATAATTGCTTGACATGTTCCTAGGAATTGGCTGCTTGAGGTGGCGCACGCTGACGCTAGACGCCTGCGAGCTAGCGCCGTCAATAGCTCGTTGAAGTTGCCCTGCGCCGCCGGGCCCACGCGGCGAAGCGAGCGGCGTTGAGGCTGGCTCAGCAATGACAGGTGAAAATCTGCAAAGGATGAGCTGGGCCGTGCTCTAGTTGTTTGGCAAAGTCTGTTGGCCTGGGAAGACAGGCACAAATGTGCCCAGGCGAATTCCACGGGGGCCGCGTCGCGGCGAACTTCTCGCGGGCGAGCGCGGCGACTGAGGCCTGTCGCTGGTGGTGGGTGGCTCTGGGTGAAACTTTCCTTCGCAGTGAGCATTCAGAGTCGGATGGTCGGCGCGGCGCTTCGCATTGAGCTCCAATCTCTCGTTGCCGCGGGGCGCCCTAGTACCCGGGCGCGGCGCCCTTGGTTGTGAGATCGCTGCGTTGTGCGACTCGGCAGGCGCGGGCGGGGCGCGCGGGCGGCGGGTTGCTCCGGGGGTGGCAGGCTCGGCTGGCGCGATAGATGCTTCTTCGGCGGAGTCGACGGTCATGGTCGTAGGTGGTTGGTCCATTGGGTCTCCTGCGCTGCCGTCGCGGCGCGCCATGCGTCGAGGCTGGCGATGGGCGCGCTCGTTGGCGCGGGTGCGTCTACGATGTCGCTCAGTTCATCTCGCGGCCGTTACACTTCGCCTTCCGCTCACGCACGTTGCGAATGCCGTCGGCGAGGGTCTCATCGTTTCTATTCGAGCATGCTGCGCTGGCAGTCCACTAGTTGAATGATGCGCATGACTTCGTCGAGCTCCTGGTCTGCGTCGAGCATTGCCAGTTGTTGGTCTGGCCGCTGCGCTTGTCGCAGTAGCTCTCGCGCGGCCTTGTTCTAGTATCTGCAGTGATTGATCAGCCATTCTGGCGCAGGGGCTTGTCGTTGAGCTATTTCTGTGCGCCGTGTCTGGCAGTGGGCGCGCAGCTGTTACACGGCCCGTTGTACGCGTTCTTCGGTTGCGCGGGGTACTCTGTGGATGTCCTACATGTTTCTGTCGGGATCGATGGGCCGTTGTGCTGCTAGCTGTTGTTGGGCGCGCACTTCAAGCCCCAGTTCAATTGCGCGCTTGTTCTCGGCAGTCGAGCACGGCAGCGCTGTCATGTTTGGCCTGTTCCGGCTGCGGGTAGTAGTGGGGAACCTGGGTGGTGATATCATCGAACTGCCGGTGTCTGCGTTCGGCATGCTTGGCCGTCATCTTGGCGCGCCCTTTTCGTCTGCTGCGCGCTGCAGTGCTGCCGATTCGGCGCTTATGAGTTCCCCCCCTGCTTGTTGCAGCGATTGCAAGACATCTCGCGCATGGCGGCAGTCGTTTGACAGGTAGTCGCTGGCGGTTTGTAGTTGCTGGATGGTGTCTTCTGCGTCTGTGAGCTGTACGTGTACTTGGGTGTCGTTGGGACTGTGCTTGCGCTTCTGTGCTGATCGTAGCTCTTGAATGATTGCGTCACTTGCTTGTAGGTCGTCAAAGTGCTTGCGTGGGTCGCGTCTTGAGTCTTGTCGCGTCGTCCTGTGCGTGGGAGCCGGTTGGAATAGCTCTGAGTGGGCGCCGGGGTGTCTTCGCTTGAGAGGACGTGTTGAGCTGGATGTCCTGCGACAAGGGAGAGGTTGAGCGGCTGTCGCGTGGGCTAAGAGCGCGTTGCCGCTGGTGGATAGACTCCTTTTTAGATGTTGGTGCACGTTTGCGCGGGTCGCGCCTCGCGGTCGCGTCGTGCTTGCGCTTGCATGAGCGAGGCCTCGGAAAACTTGGCGCGCGCCGCGCAGTCGTCCTTGAGCTGTCTGATGCACTGTCGCTGCTCGTGCCTGCTTGGGCTTTTGGTCGCTTAGCTGTCTTGGGCAACTGCGAGTGCGTGCCGTAGCTGACCTGTTTTTCGTCCAGCCTTTTCAAATGCCAGAACTTGCGACGCAAGCTTCCTGATGTTGGCTGCTCTGGAGGTCGTCCATGCCCCCACTTCCAGCGGTGCCATGCCTGGTCGATCCCTTTGGAGGGGCGTCGTCGTGGCATGCTTCGGGTACGCTGTCGATGAGCGCCTTGGCCTCCTTGTCGACACATGCTGCGTGGTTTGGGTGGCTGCCGAAGCTGGACTGCGGTAGCTGGTTGTTGCGTGGGGTCTGGGTCTTGTCCTGTCGGTGCTGGGTCCTCTGTCTGAGTATGGTAGCTCTTCTTTGCCTGTGTGTGCACTAAGGTTGGCGCCAAGTTTAGATCGCGCGTGCGTCTGGTGCCGCGTTGACGTCAGCTGTTTTTGCTTGGTGTGCCTGCGTCGTTTGGGTTGGGTAATACGTCCGCGCTTACTGGGAAAAAAAACTGAACCCACTGTGGCCTATGGGCTGCCAGGTGGCGTTGTCGCCCTTTGCCGTAGTGCTGCTGGTGTTGGTGTTTATCTTTTCGTTTTAAATTTAGCTTGGGGCGCTGGCTGGTGTGTCCGTACATGTTTGTGGACTGTCCGTACATGCCTTCGGTCGTAGGTCGGGGATGTTGTGCACTGTGGTGCTGGTTGGAGTAGTGTCCTTGCTGATGCCACTCGTAGCAGCGTGCGTGCTGTAGCTCTTCTGTTCCCTCTTCCCTGCGGTGCCACGCGGGGTTGAGGGATGTAGCCGGGGTCTTGGTGGAGGTGGGTCTTGACCAAACTGACCGTTCGAGTGGTATTCGTACAACGCTGTTGTCGAAGCTGTGAGACGTAACGCGGATGCGAGAGGCACACACTATCAATATGTAATAGTGCCAGAAGGCGTGTGTATGAGAATGGGTGGGGAATGGATTCGTATGGGAATGGGATAGAAACATGGGATAGTGGGGAATCGTGGCCGATGGATCGGCGCACTGCCACTGGCGAGCCTGAAACGCGTGGCGGTCCGTGGCTCCTCCTCATCCTCCTCAGCATTATCAGCATCATAATCAGCATCAGCATCATCCTCATCATCATCAGCAGCAGCCGTGTCATCATCGTCAGCATCATTATCAGCATCAGCATCATCATCAACAACATCAACATCGTAATCATCGGCATCCTCACCATCATCAGCATCATCAGAATCATCACCACCAGTATTACCAGCATCATCATCAGCATCAGCATCAGCATCAGCAGCCGCATCATCAGCACCATGATCCTCAGCATCATCCACATGCTCCACATCGCCCTCACGACCACAACATCAAAAGCAACGACAACAGCATCAACATCAACCTATATAGCAACAACAACAGCATCATCACAACCATCGTAAGCAGCATCATCATCGCCAGCACCATCATCGTCATAATCATCCGCAGCATCATCATCATCAGTATCAGCAGCAGCATCGTCATCCTCAGAAGCAGCAGCAGCGCCATCGCCATCATCATCAGCATCATCAGCATCATCATCAGCACCATCATGATCCTCAGAAGCAGCAGCAGCGCCATCAGCATCAGCACCAGCATCATCATCACAAGCAGCATCATCACCATCATCATCATCATCATCATCATAATCAGAATCAGAATCAGCCACATCATCATCATCATCATCGTCATCATCATCATCATCATCATCATCATCATCATCATCATCATCATCATCGTCAGCATCATCGTCATCAACAGCATCGCCCACAACATCGACAACCTCACCGTCATCATCATCATCATCATCATCATCATCATCATCATCATCATCATCATCATAATCGTCATCAGCATACCCTCAAAACATTCATCCTCATCCGCATCAGCAGCATCATCATCATCATCAGCAGCAGCATCAGCATCATCATAATCAGAATCAGAATCAGCCACATCATCATCATCATCGTCATCATCATCATCATCATCATCATCATCATCATCGTCAGCATCATCGTCATCAACAGCATCGCCCACAACATCGACAACCTCACCGTCATCATCATCATCATCATCATCATCATCATCATCATCATCATCATCATCATAATCGTCATCAGCATACCCTCAAAACATTCATCCTCATCCGCATCAGCAGCATCATCATCATCATCAGCAGCAGCATCAGCATCATCATCATCATCATCATCATCATGTTCATAATCAGCATCATCGGTAGCGCCATCAGCATCAGCATCAGCAGCATCATCAGAATGACCACCACCATCACCATCACCATCACCATCACCAGCATCAACATCATCATCATCATCATCAGCATCATCATCATGAGCAGCATCGTCATCGCCATCGTAAACAGCATCATCATTTTCAACATCATCATAATCATCAAAATCATCGGAATCATCAGCAGCAGCATCATCATTTTTGCTATCGTCGTCATCGTTGTCGTCGTAGTCATCGTCGCAAGCATCATCATGATCATCAGCAGCAGCATCATCATCATCGTCGTCGTCGTCGCCGTCATCAGAAATATCTTCATCATCATCGTCATCGTCGTCATCATCGTCATCATCATCATCATCAGCATCATCAGCAGCAGCACCATCAGCATCGGCATCAGCAGCAGCATCAGCCTCAGCATCGGCATATTCCTCATCTTCATCCTCATCATCATCATCAGCAGCAGCAGCATCATTATCATCATTATACTACATTCCTTCCTTGCCTCCCTCCCTCGCTCCCTCCCTCCCTTCCTCATGTCCTTCCTTCCTCCTGCCTCGTTCTGTTTTTCACCACCGCAATCATTATCATATCCAACCTCCGCTCCCTTCATGTCCTCATCATCACCCTCCCCCCTCCATCTCCTCCCCCCCGGGGGGGAGCCTCCGCCATGTAGGAGTCCGGGGGCAGCGAGAGCAGCCCGCCTCGTAGGGCGCCACGCAGGGTGGGGGGGGCAGGCCGAAGATGGAGGCGCTCGGGCCGCATTTGCGTGCTCCTGGGTCTCGGGAGGCCTCCCTAGAGGAACAGAAAAGGCATAGCCGTAAACTTCTTGGACACGGTTCGCGCGGAATTCTTGGATCGCGCGGTGCGCGCAAGGGGCGGCGCCAGAGGCGCCGCGAGGGGGCAGGGGGGGGGCAGCGCCGATCCGAAGAATCTACGCGGACCTCCAAGAAATTATGCTCATGCCGTTTTCTGTTCTTGGACGCCAAAGGCCTCCAGCTCTGGAGCGACGTACTGTTTTACAACGCCTGTCTGAATACGGCAAAATCCGCCCCCTCGAGATCACAGCGGGAGTACACTCCAGGCGACTCCGAGATCCGACATCGCGAAAAATAAATGGACGACTCCGAAAGGAGCCCGAGACCCCAATCTCTTTCTGCGGCATTGCTGACAGCAGGATCCATATTCGAGGGCCTGGGGGTCCGAATCTGGGGAATAAAATGCCCAGCGCGAACAAGAAGTGCGCCACGGGGGCGCGCGCACCCGCCGTGGGCCCGAAACTGCCTGGACCCGAACCGATGGGAACGGCTGGCTGGCGCGCCTCGCCGAGGAGTGCGCATCCGCGGAGGGGCCCAGGTGGCGCCTGGCTCACGAATGTGAGGAGGAGAAAAAACACACAGACACCATTAATCGTCGATTCCCCAGAAAATATGGGAAAATACGGACAGTGGGGGGGAAGACAGACACCCAGAAAATACAGGAAAATATGGGGAATCCTTTTATTTGTGTGTATTTCTTTGTGTGTCCCAGGGCCCCTTCAGAATGGGCGAACGCATCCAAGCCCACGCCCTGGCGGTCCGGACTCCGGGGCGGGGTCCCGCGGACCCGCGGTCGCACGGCTACGCTCTGCGGGCACACCCACGAAAAACGCCCCCGTATCGGCGGGGTCGCGGCCCAGGGGCCCGGCCCGCGGGGCCGCGGATACGGACATGCTTTCCGCCCACGGTTGGCGGAGCAGCGTTGGGAAGAGCAGCCGGCGCCACCCCCTGACGGCGGACATCGGACCTGCAGCCGTCGCCGGCTGGGGCGCCGCGGGCGGGCGCCGTAGCGCCAGACATCTGAAACGTGCGAGGTGCTGGACAAGAGATCAACAGAGACACGAGAAACAACCACAGATACACGGAGAGAGAACAGATGCCGACCCGGGGCCCGCCTCCCATCTCGAAGACGAGGTTGGGCAGCTCGTGCAGCCTGCGCCGCGGGAGAGGCAAGGAGGGGGCGCGAGGGCGAGAGGGGAGAAGTAAAGGGGCCCCAGGACACACAAAGAAATACATCAGTAAAAAGGTTCCCCATATTTTCCTATATCTTCTGGGTTTCTGTCTTCCCCCCCACTGCCAATATTTTCCTATATTTTCTGGGGAATCGTGTCTGTGTGTGTTTTTCCCCTCCTGATTTTTTGACGGTTCGGGGTCTTTTTGGGCCTCTGGGCGGCTTCTCGTCGCCGCGGCGGGATCCCCCTTGAGCATCCTGTCAAAACGAACCACTGGAAAGATCAAGGAGTGTTTTTGTTATTATATATATACATATACATATACATACATACACATACACATACATATACATATACATATACATATACATATACATATACATATACATATACATATACATATACATATACATATACATATACATATACATAGACATAGACATAGACATAGACATAGACATAGACATAGACATAGACATAGACATAGACATAGACACAGACATAGACATAGACATAGACATAGACATATACATATACATATACAGATACAGATACATATACATATACATATACATATACATATACATATACACATACACATTTACACCAAAAAATGGAATACATAAAAAAAGACAGGCAGGGGAAGATGGTAGGGAAGGGGAAGGGGGCCGACCAGCCACGTGTCGCTCGCTCTCAAGGCCTGCGACCACCACGAACAGCTGTCTGGAATGCTGCGGGCAGCGAGGGTGACGGCGGTGCCACCGACGAGCTCGGGGGGCTCGGAAGTGCGAGGGCGCGGGCCCCGAGGGGAGCGCGAGAGCGCCCACGCCGCCCGTCGGCGTCTGCCAGCCGGCCGAACGCTCTGAGCATCTGGCCCGGCACCGCTGCGAGCTGGGCCAGCCTCTGCGCCGCTGGCGGTCGGCGGCACGCCTCGGCCGCGGGCGCACCGGAGGAAGCCGCCGCCGAGCTCGGCAGGCGCGGGCGGGGCCTGCACAGAGCTGGCGGAGGCCTCTCCGCCGAGCGGCGCCGCGCTCAGATCCCCCTGGCCGCTGCAGCCGCGCTGCAGCGGCTGCAGCCTAAGACGCCGAGTTCAGAGGCCGAACTGCTGGATTCCGTCCTTGCAATCGGCCATCTCCGCCACCAGAAAGCCGCGGCCGAAGGCGCCGAAGAGCCCCACCCAGTCGCGCAGGTCAGTTGCCCAGCTCCCCGGCTCATTGCATAGGTCGTCGCCTTTCCACTACATTGTTTCCACGAACGCAGCGATGGGGAGGATGAGGCAAGCGAACCCGAGCACGCCGAAGGGGTCGGTGAGCGCCCCGAACCAGGCAGAAGTACCATCGAAGCCAGAGAGGTTCACAAAGAGCTGGAACACGGTCCCGGAGGCGGTCATCATGGCCCCGTCGTCTGCAGTGCAGAAAACGAGAGGGAGCAGACGGGACCACGAGGCGCGCACAGAGGTAGGGCAATGTCTGGGGAGGGGGAGCGGGGCATGACGGAATTAGGGAGCGGGGGCCGGGGAAAAGGGCGGGAGGACGGGGGCTCAGGAGAAAGGGTGGAGGGGGCATGGCGGCGACGACAACATCTATGACGACGACGGCGGCGCCGACGACGACGGCGGCGCAAGCAAGCCCGAACCAGGCCCACCACGCGCAGGCGCGCGGACCCCCCGCACCAACATGAACAGCACATCATCCTACATCATCATCATCATCATCATCATCATCATCATCATCATCATCATCATCATCATCGTCATCATCATCATCATCATCATCATCATCATCGTCATCATCATCATCATCATCATCATCATCATCATCATCATCATCATCATCATCATCATCATCATCACCATCATCATCATCATCAGCATCAGCAGCATCAACACCATCACCATCGTCATCATCATAATCTTCATCAGCATCACCATCAGAACCATCATCATCATCATAATCATCATCAGCATCATCAGCATCATCATCATCAAGAATCATCATCATCATCATCATCATCATCATCATCATCATCATCATCATCATGTTCGTCATCATCGCCAACAACAGCAGCAACAACAACAATCATGTTAAGACTGTTCGCTCTCATCTGCCCGAGTGTCCGTCAACGCGTATTTCCCAAACCCTCGATACCCGCCCTCTTCGTCTT
The DNA here is from genome assembly GCA_963575745.1 of Prorocentrum cordatum. Lineage (NCBI taxonomy): Eukaryota > Dinophyceae > Prorocentrales > Prorocentraceae > Prorocentrum > Prorocentrum cordatum. The sequence goes on from CAUYUJ010016257.1 coordinate 172,550, forward strand.
CGATCGTACCCCTTTTGGGGGGCAGACCTTTCTTCCCTGCAGGCCGGGCCCCGGCAAGCGGCGGGGCGGCCGCGGACCGTCGGCCTGGCCAGCGGCAGCGCTGATCGGCGGCAACCTGACCCCAAGAGGGACGGACAGGGGACCGACCACGACGACGACGACGACGTCGACGACGACGACGACGTCGACGACGACGACGACGACGACGGCGACGACGGCGACGACGGCGACAACGACGACGAGCGAAAGCGAGAGCGAGAGAGAAAACAACAGCAGGGCCACGAAGGGCACGAAGTAGGCCACGAAGGGCGACAACGGGGACACGAAAGGAATACGCATGGGGCCACGAAGAGCACGAAGGAGCGGGGGCCACGAAGGGCAGATAATGCGGGGCCACAGAAGGCAACGACGGGGCCACTGAGGGTAGCAACTGGGCCACGTAGGACAGCAAGGGGGCCACGACGGGTGACAGCGGGGCCACGAAAGGCATGCACATGGGGCCACGACGGGTGCGAACGAGCGGGGGCCACGGAGGGCATACGTATATTGGGCCACGGAAGGCAACGACGGGGCCACTGAAGGCAGCAACGGGGCCACGAAGGGCAGCGAGGGGGCCACAAACGGCGACATCGGGGCCACGAAAGGCATGCACATGGGGCCACGACGGGTGCGAACGAGCGGGGGCCACGAAGGAAATAGACATGGATGGGGCCACGAAGGGCAGCGAGGGGGCCACAAAGGACTGCAACGGGGCCACGAATTGCAGCGAGGGGGCCACGAGGGGCTGCAACGGGGCCACGAAGGGTAGCGAGGGGGCCACAAAGGGAGACAGCGGGGCCACGAAGGGCAGCGAGGGGACCACGAAGGGCAGCAACGGGGCCACGAAGGGCAGCGAGGGGGCACGAAGGGGTGCAACGGGGCCACGAAGAGCAGCAAGGAGGCCACGAGGGGCTGCAACGGGGCCACGAAACAAAGCCAGGGGGCCACGAAGGGTAGCGACGGGGCCACGGAACAAAGCGAGGGGGCCGCGAAGGGCTGCCACGGGGCCACGAAGGGCAGCGAGATCCCGATTCCTATGTAATCTGTGAGGGAGTCCTACGCGTGAGCGCGGCCCCTGGGTGCCTGAATGTCGGGGGCGCGGCGCTTGAGTAAAGCGCGGGAAATTCAAACGCAAGGGCGCTATTCCTGAGTAAACTGTAAGCAATTGGTTATCCAGCGAGTGCGCGATTCCAGAGCGCCGAGAAAACGATTCCTGGATAAACTGCAAGGAAGTCCCAAGCGAGCGCGCGATTCCTGAATAAAATGCGAAGGAGTCTCAAGCGGGAGCGGGGGTCCCGGCTAAATTGCGAGGAAGTCTCAGACGGGAGCCGTTGTTGTTGTAACCTGGGGGCGACGGGCCCAGTTCGAGCCTCATGAAAAACAGGGTGCGAGTCCCGGGAAAGCCACTTCAATTGAAAAAACAATGTGCACCAGTGAGGGATCAACAATAATTATTCTTAAGGAATGAGAATTCAACAACAACAACAAAAACAAAAACAAAAACAAAAACAAACACATAAACAAAAACAACATCAACAACAACAACAACAACAACAACAACGACAACGACAACAACAACAACAACAACAATCATTTAAGACTGGGGACACTCCGTTCTCACCAGTGCCAGGGTTTTCATAGGAGGCGGGCAATACCCCCACTTTGTGGGGGGGCCGGTTCAAGCTCTACCAAGTTTCCAAACGACTCTTCGCCACCACCCACACCCAGCTTCCCGCCCTATGACGTTCGGACACTTCACTTCGTGGCCTGCGGACGACCTTGGCTACTACACTGGCGCATGGGTACAGTGACTTGTTGTGGTAACATTTTGTGGAAGCTAGCTTAGTATACGACTTTTCCCCCTGTTCCAACACTGGACACCTGTACCGTTTTCCGACGTTTTTCCGTTTCTGTACCACACAAGCGAAGACACTTATTTTGAGTGGTACCACGTGCGTGGCGCCAGCATACCACAGGACTTGTTTCCGTTGTTGCGGAACGATACATGCTCATTCTTGTTCTGTGGTTGTCGTTCCGGCCTCAATGTGCAATACTGGCTCATTCGTCTACGAAATACACGTGACTAGCTCTCTCTGGTTGGAGGTCCTGATGGTTGTGGTTGTCCCGATGGTTGTCGCGATGATTGTCCCGATGATTGTCCCGATTGTTGTTCCGATGGTTCTCCCGATGGTTGTCCCGACGGTTGTCCCGATCGTTGTCCCGATGGTTGTCCCGATGGTTGTCCCGATGGTTGTCCTGATGGTTGTGGTTGTCCCGATCGTTGTCCCGATGGTTATCCCCATGGTTGTCCCGATGGTTGTTCCGATGGTGGCCCCGATGGTTGTCCCGATGGTTGTCAGCGATGCCGGATCCTCACGCCCCCCGCCGGAGGAGGAGGAGGAGGAGGAGGAGGAGGAGCAGGACAAGGCGCGGCGGCTCTGGACACATACGTGCTCTGGAGACATACTACAGAGAGGAGTCTTTGTGCTCATCATCTTCTGGCATACGCCTGTCTCTAATGGCACGCATCGGGCGCAATACTGCAAGCTGCGCTCCTGGCAGCAATACATCAGGGGCCAAGTGTCCAAGCATTGTGCCGATACGCCTCCTCGCGGATACATCGCCCGCGCGTGCGTGGGGCGCCAATACCGCCAGGACGCCCTGGACATGCGCCGGCATACCCAGATCCACCTGGTAATCCATGACATTCCCATACTCGGACTGCCCGCGATGGCTACGGATGGCTACGGATGTGACAGTGATCAGTGATTTTGTTCGATGACGTGGTGACACACTGACTTGTTGTGGTACCATGCCGACAACGACGACGCGACGACGCGCGCATGTGTCCCGCATGATATTTTTTGCGAGGGATTGTGGCCCCTGGCAGGCGCGCGAGCGCCGTTGAAAGAGCTTGCGAAAACAGCTCGCGCGAGCTCTATAACATAAATGTTGAAAAACCATTGGTTTTGAAGGATTCGGACAGCGCGCGCGGGTAGAAATTTTGAAAATTCGTACAGATGTTTTTCGAGAACCTACGGTGCGATTCGTATGATTTTATGTTGCGCGGTGCTAAAATTCCTAAGAAACCCAATGATTTTTGAAGATTTCGGCGTGCGCGCGCGAAGAAAAAACGAATGTGTCCCACATGGTATTATTTGACAGGGATGATGGCCCTGGCAGGCGCGCAACCTTTGTTGCAGAAGTTCGAAGCACGTGAAAAAGTTGCTCGCAAGAGCCCGTTTGACAGAAATGTTGAAAAAGTATTGGGTTTCCTAAGAAATCCGCAAGAGCGCGCGGGGTGAATTTTTGATACCCTTTTTTTGAAAAACCATTGGGTTTTTCATGTTTTTATGTGAAAATCGCTACGAAGATTAAGGTTTTGGAAGGATTTCGTCTTGCGCGCGCGAATGTGCACTTCGTGTCGTTTTTTGCAAGGGATTCTTGAAAATTGGTCATGTTAGAACAAGAAATGTCCACTTTGCCTTATTTTTTGCAAGGGAAAACCGATCGTAACAACACACCCGGATCTGGTATACCCCGTTTTGCCTGAGACTTCCTCGCGAAAATGATGAAAATGCGGCTGCGGCCTAGGCGCGGCGGGGGGGGCGCGCACCAGGGGCCCCAACAATAATTATTCTTTAGAATTAATAATGTTCAACAACAACAACAACAACAACAACAACAACAACAACAACAACAACAACAACAACAACAACAACAACGACAACAACGACAACAACAGCAACAGCAACAGCAACAGCAACAGCAACAGCAAGAGCAACAGCAGCAACAACAGCAACAGCAACAGCAACAGCAACAGCAATAGCAACAACAACAACAATCATGTTAAGACTGTTCGCCCTTACCTGCTCGAGTGTCCAATAACGCCTATTTCACAAACCCTCGGTACCCGCCCTCTTCGTCCTCGATCGAACTCCTTTTGGGGGGTATACCTTTTTTCCTCCGGCAAGCGGCGGGACGGCCGCGGACCGTCGGCCTGGCCAGCGGCAACGCTGATCGACGGGGCGGCCGCGGACCGTCGACCCGACCTCAACAGGGACGGACAGGGGACCGACCACGACGACGACGACGACGACGACGACGACGACGACGACGACGACGACAACGGCGACGACGACGACGAGCGAAAGCGAGAGCGAAAGAGAACGACAGCAGGGCCACCAGCGAAGTAGGCCACGAAGGGCAACAGCGGGGGCACGAAGGGAATGCACATGGGGCCACGAAAAGCGCAAACGAGCGGGGGCCGCGAAGGGCAGATAATGCGGGGCCACAGAAGGCAACGATGGGGCCACTGAAGGGAGCAACTGGGCCACGTAGGACAAAGGCATATGGAGCCACCACGGGCGCGAACGAGCGGGGGCCACGAAGGGCATACATATATGGGGCCACGAAACGCAGCGAGGGGGCCACGAAGGGATGCAACGGGGCCACGAAGGGCAGCGAGGGGGCCACGAAGGGCTGCAACGGGGCCACGAAGGGCTGCAACGGGGCCACGAAGGGCAGGGCCACGAAGGGCTGCAACGGGGCCACGAAGGGTAGCGAGGGAGCCACAAAGGGCAGCAACGGGGCCACGAAGGGCAGCGAGGGGGACACGAAGAGCTGCAACGGGGCCACGAAGGGCAGCGAGGGGGCCACGAAGGGCTGCAACGGGGCCACGGCACAAAGCGAGGGGGCCACGAAGGGCTGCAACGGGGCCACGAAGGGCAGCGAGATCCCGATTCCTATGTAATCTGCGAGTGAGGGAGTCCTAAGCGTGAGCGCGACTCCTGGGTGCATGGGTGTCGGGAGCGCGGCGCTTCAGTAAATCCAAAAATTCCAACGCAAGGGCGCTTTTCTTCAGTAAATCGCAAGCAAGTCTCCAACGAGAGCGCGACTCCAGAGCGCCAGGAAAATTAATCCCAAGGAAATCCCAAGCGAGAGCGCGATTCCTGAATAAAACGCGAGGAAACCTCCGGCGGGAACGGGGGTCCTGGCTAAATTGTGAGGAAGTCTCAAGAAGGAGCCATTGTTGTTGTAAGCCGGGGGCCAACGACACAGTTTGAGCCTCAATACTGTCCCTGTTTATTTTTTTTTACAAAAAAACTAGTGCGAATCCCAGGCAAGGCATTTCAATTGAAAAAACAATGTGCACCGGACGGGGGGGATCAACAAAAATTATTCTTCAGAAGTGAAAGCTCAACAACAATAACAACAACAACAACAACAACAACAACCATAACAACAACAATAACGACAGCAACAACAACAACAACAACAACAACAACAATCATTTTGAGACCGATCGCCCTTAAAAGCTCGAGTGTCCAATAACGCCTAGTTCCCAAACCCTCGATACCCGCCCTCTTCGTCTTCGATCGAACTCCTTTTGGGGGGTATACCTTTCTTTCCTGCAGACCAGGCCCCGGCAAGCGGCGGGGCGGCCGCGGACGGTCGGCCTGGCCAGCGGCAGCGCTGATCGGCGGGGCGGCCGCGGACCGTCGACCCGACCCCAACAGGGACGGACAGGGGACCGACCAAGACGACGACGACGACGACGACGACGACGACGACGACAACGACGTCGAAGACGACGGCGACGACGACGACGACGACGACGGCGACGACGAGCGAAAGCGAGAGCGAAAGAGAACGACAGCAGGGCCACGAAGGGCACGAAGTAGGCCACGAAGGGCGACAGCGGGAACACGAAGGGAATGCGTATGGGGCCACGAAAAGCGCAAACGAGCGGGGGCCGCGAAGGGCAGATAATGCGGGGCCACAGAAGGCAACGATGGGGCCACTGAAGGGAGCAACTGGGCCACGTAGGACAGTGAGGGGGACACAAATGGCGACAGCGGGGCCATGAAGGGCATGCACATGGGGCCACAACGGGCGCGACTCCTGGGTGCCTGGGTGTCGAGAGCGGCGTTTGGGCAAATTGCGGGAAATTCCAATGCAAGGCCATTCCTCAGTAAGCAAGTCTCCAGCGAGAGCGCGACTCCAGAGCGCCGAGAGAGCGATTCCTGAATAAATTGTAAGGAAGTCCCATGCGAGAGCGCGATTCCTGAATAAAATGCGAGGAAGTCTCGGGCGGGAGCGGGGATCTGGGCTAAATTGTGAGGAAGTCTGAAGCGGGAGCCGTTGTTGTTGTAACCCGGGGGGCAGGGGCACAGACTGAGCATCAAGACTTCCCCTGCCAAAAAACAGGGTGCAAGCGTCGAGGGGCACACTTTGATTGATAAAAATTACTCCGACGGTAGGACCCCACATGAGAATCTGTTTAGCTTACCCTTTGCCCTTTCCTCCTCCCCCTGGCGGACACCCTCTCCTCTCGCCCCCTGCACTGCCCTCTCTTCCCCCTTCTATTTCTCTTCCTCCTCCTCCTCCTCCTCCTCCTCCTCCTCCTCCTCCTCCTCCTGCTCCTCCTCATCCTCTCTCTCCTCCTCCTCATCCTGCTCCTGGTCCTCCTCCTGCTCCTCCTCCTCCTCCTCCTCCTCCTCCTCCTCCTCCTCCTCCTCCTCCTCCTCCTCCTCCTCTCGCGCCACCTCCTCCTCGTCGCCGGCCTCCCCCATGCCCCTTCCCTCCTCATCCCCCTGCCTTTTCTCCATGTGCACCTCCCCTTCCCCCTCGTCGGGGCAAGCAAATCCATTTTCCTCAGCGCCGTCGCCGCCTCGGCCAGCGCCTCGGGAAGCGGGCCCCATAGGGAGGGGGCTGCCGCCTGAGACTTCCTCACAATTCACTCACAAACGAGGCTCCCGCTCGAGACTTCCCCCATATTCAGGTCTCAAGAACCCAAAAATGACGACAGTTGCACGTTTCGGATGACCCGCTCGGATCCGAACATGAAGCGCGGGCCCCATAGGGAAGGGGCTCCCGCCTGAGATTTCCTCACAATTTACTCCCAGACGAGGCTCCCGCTCGAGACTTCCTCCACATGCAGGTCCCAAGAGCCAAAAAGCGACGACAGTTGCACGTTTCGGATGACCCGCTCGGATTCGAACATGAAGTGCGGGCCCCATAGGGAGGGGGTTCCCTCCTGAGACTTCCTCACAATTCACTCCCAGACGATGCTCCTGCTCAAGACTTCCTCCATATTCAGGTCTCAAGAACCCAAAAGTGACGACAGTTGCACGTTTCGGATGACCCGCTCGGATTCGAACATGAAGCGCGGGCCTCATAGGGAGGGGGTTCCCGCCTGAGATTTCCTCACAATTCACTCACAGACGAGGCTCCCGCTCGAGACTTCCTCCATATTCAGGTCTCAAGGGCCCAAAAGTGACGACAGTTGCACGTTTCGGATGACCCGCTCGGATTCAAACATGAAGTGCGGGCCCCATAGGGAGGGGGCTCCCGCCTGAGATTTCCTCACAATTCACTCACAGACGATGCTCCCACTCGAGAGTTCCTCCATATTCAGGTTCAAGAGCCCAAAAGTGACGACAATTGCACGTTTCGGATGACCCGCTCGGATTCGAACATGAAGTGCGGGCCCCATAGGGAGGGGGTTCCCGCCTGAGACTTCCTCACAATTCACTCCCAGACGAGGCTCCCGCTCGAGACTTCCTCCATATGCAGGTCCCAAGAGCCAAAAAGTGACGACAGTTGCACGTTTCGGATGACCCGCTCGGATCCGAACATGAAGTGCGGGCCCCATAGGGAGGGGGCTCCCGCCTGAGACTTCCTCACAATTCACTCACAGACGAGGTTCCCGCCTGATAGTTCCTCCATATTCATGCCTCAAGTCAGCGAGAAGGTATGATGATGATGATGATCATTCGATGCCGATAATGGTGAGTGATCGCGCGATGGTGATGGTGATGCTGATGGTGATGATGATGATGAGTGGGGAGTGATGGTGATGGTTATGGTGATGCGGGGGAGGAAGCAAAGAAGAGCAGAGGAGAGGGAGGAGGAGGAGGAGGAGATCCTGCGCGGAGGGTGTGCAGAGAAAACAAGAACCCCACTTAGGATGTGGGGAAAATGACGACAGATACAGGGTTTGGATGACCCGCTCGGATTACCAATATGATCTGCGGGCCCCATAGGGAGGGGGCTCCCACCTGAGACTTCCTCACAATTCACTCACAGACGAACTCCCGCCTGAGACTTCCTCCAGGTGAGTATGTGAATGAGTGGGCGTGTGACAGAGTGCGAGTGAGGATGGTGATGATGATGATGCTGATGAATATGTGAGTGACTGAGCGTGTGAGAGAGAGCGCGAGTGATGATGCTGATGTTGATGATGGGAGAATGTGAGTGAGTGTGAATGTGAGTGAGTGGTGATGATGATAAGTGAGTGAGTGAGTGTGCGAAGGCAAAAGAGGAGAGGGGGTGGGGTGAGTGTTCCTGCGCGGGGTGTGCAGAGAAACCAAGAACCCCACTTTGGATGTGGGGAACAAGATGCACCAGTGAGGGGGGTCAACAATAATTATTATTCAGACGCGAGAGCTTAACAACAACAACCACAACAACAACAATTACAACAACATCAGCATCACCATCGTCATCATCAGCATTATCAGTATCACCATCATCACCACCATGACCACCCACATCATCATCAGCAGCAGTAGCAGAATCATCACCATCAGCATCATCTGAAGCATCATCAGCAGCAGCATCTTCATCAGCAGTGTTAGCATCACCAGCACCACCGTCACTAGCATCCCCAACAGCATCATCAGCAGCAGCATCATCGTCAGCATCAGCATCAACGTAAGTATAATCAGAATCATCGTCATCAACGGCAGCATCACCATCCTCATCATCAGCATCCGCATCATTATCAACGTCATCATCACCCACAAAACCTTGGTGCGGACGCCAAACGGCTCGGCGCGTCGCACCGCGACGACGGGAGCGGCGCTCGACACTGGCAGCGCGCAGCGGTGCCCCGAGCCGACGGCGGCTCGGGCGCTCGTCTGCCTCGCCAGCCTAGCCGGGCGCCCAGTGCGAACACCCCAAGCCGAATGGCCGCCAAGGGAGCGGCGGGCGGGCAAAAGCCGCACCGCAGGTGCCCCTCGCCGAAAGTGGCGGGGCACCCCCCCCCAGCCGAGCGCGCGCGGCGCCCTTCCCAACCCTGAGCGGCGCACGCGTCCCCTCGCGCGCTCGCCCATGCAAGAGGGGCGGACTGCGCGACGCAACGCGATCAACGCGATCAACTCATCCCCGCTGCTTCGCGCCCGCGATCAACGTTGTACAATGATCGCCCGCAACATCAGCAGCATCATGATGATGATCATCATCATCATCATCATCATCATCATCATCATCATCATCAGCAGCAGCAGCATCAGCATCAGCATCAGCATCATCATCGTCATCCTCACTACCATCAGCATCATCCTCAGCATCATCAGCATCAGCATACTCATCATCATCATCATCACCATCATCATCATCATCGTCATCAACATCATCATCATCATCATCAGCATCATCGTCAGCACCAGCATCATCATCATCAACTTAAGTATAACCATGATCAACCTCATCAGCAGCATCATTATCACCCTCATCATCAGCATTCGCATCATCATCATCCTCGTCATCATCATAATCATCATCATCATCATCATCGTCGTCATCGTCAGCATCATCAGCATCGTCATCATAATCATCATCAGCAGCATCATAATACTCATCATCATCAGTATCACCATTATCATCAGCACCACCATGATCATCATCGGCAGCAGCAAAATAATGACAAGTGGCACGTGTGCCATGGCTCTTGCACAAAAAGGAAGGGGGAGGATCGGAGGGGTGTGCGGTGCCGAAATAAAAGGGGTCGGGGCGGAGGGTGGGCGCGCTGGCTTGTGAGTGGGTGGGTGCGTGGGGGGGGGCGTAATAAAGGGGTCGCCGGGCGGAGGGGCGCGCTGGCTGGTGGGCGGGGGGGGGATGCGGAGGGGGCGCGCGGGGCGCGCGTTGAGGGAGTGGGGGCGTGCCGAACTACAGGGGTCGCGGGGCGGAGCGTGGGCTGGTAAGCTGGCTGGTAAGTCCTTACGGTAAGTCGGGGGATGCGGGGGGGGGTGCCGTGCCGAAATAAAGGGGTCGGGGCGGAAGGGGCGCCGCTGGCTGGTTGGGGGGGATGCGGAGGGGGTGTGCCGTGCCGAAATAAAAGGGGTCGGGGCGGATGGTGTGCCGTGCCGTCGGGCGGAAGGCGCGCTGGCTGGTGGGTGGCGATGCGGGGGGTGTGAGTGCCGAATAAGGGGGTCGGGGCGGAGGGTGTGCCTTGCCGAAATAAGGGGTCGGGGCGAGGGCGCGCTGGCTGGGTGGGGGGGGCGGAGGGGGTGTGCCGTGCCGAAATAAAAGGAGTCGGGGCGAGAGGGTTTGCCGTGCCGAAATAAAAGGGTCGGGGCGGAGGGGCGCGCTGGCTGGTGGGCGGGGGGGGGGCGGAGGGGTGTGCCGTGCCGAAATAAAAAAGTCGGGGCGGAGGGGTGTGCCGTGCCGAAATAAAAGGGTCGGGGCGGAGGGAGCGCTCGGGGGGGGTGGGCGTGCCGAAATAACAACGTTGGGGCGGAGGGGGTGCGCTGGCTGGTGGGTGGGGGGATGCGGAAGGGGGCCGTGCCGAAATACAGGGGTCGGGGCGGGGGGGCGCGCTGGCTGGTGGTGGGGGGATGCGGAGGCGGTGTGACGTGCCGAAATAAAAGGGTCGGGGCAAGGCGCGCTGGCTGGTGGGCGGGGGGATGCGAAGGGGGTGCGCCGTGCCGAAATAAAAAGGGCCCGGGCGGAGGGGTGTGCCGCGCCGAAATAAAGGGGTCGGGGCGGAGGGGCACACTGGCTGGTGGGTGGGAGGGATGCGGAGGGGGTGTGCCGTGCCGAAATAAACAGGGCCGGGGCGGAGGGGTGTGCCGTGCCGAAATAAAGGGGTCGGGGCGGAGGGGCGCGCTGGCTGGTGGGTGGCGGGGATGCGGGGGGGTGTGGAGGGGTGTGCTGTGCCGAAAAAAAATGGGTCGGGGCGGGGGGGTGTGCCGTGCCGAAATAAAGGGGTCGGGGTGGAGGGGCGCGCTGGCTGTTGGAATGTGTGGGCGATGGAGGGGGTGCCGTGCCGAAATAAAGTGGTCGGAGCTCTAGACACCCTGTGCAAGAGAATAATCATCATCATAATCAGCATTATCATCAGCATCATGACCATCATCATAATCATCAACAGCAGAATCATCATCAGCACGACCATCAGCAGCATCGGCATCATCATCATCATCATCATCATCATCATCATCATCATCATCATCATCATCATCATCATCATCATCATCATCATCATCATCATCATCATCATCATATAAGTAATCATCATCAGCATCATCATCATCATCATAATCAGCATCATCAGCATTAGCATAATCATGATCAACAGCATCATCATCATTATCGTCGCTATCAGCATCAGCATCATCAGCATCATCAACGTCATCATCAGCAGCACCGTCACCATCATAATATGCATCATCATCAGTATCAGCAGCATCATCAGCATCATCATTATTATCATCCTCATCCTCAGCCTCATCCACATACTCCCCCCAATTCTTCCTCCTCCTCCTCCTCCTTCTCCTCCTCGATGCTGCTGGCTCTGTCGTCACGATGCCTCCTCCTCCTGCTCCTCCTGCTCCTCCTGCTCATCCTGCTCCTCCTCCTCATGCTCCTCCTCCTCATCCCCCTTCTTTCCTTGGAAGGGAAGGAAGATCGAGCCTGGAGCAATCCGCGTCCAGCTCGGTCATGAGGTTCTGAATCTTGCTCAGGACCTTGGGCGACGGAGCCCGGAACCCCGCCAGTCGTCCACCTCCTCTACCCTTATGTGTATGATCCGCTCTGCGCGATTGTCCTCCACGTTGGATGTTCACTGGTGAAGCTACGTGCACGGAGTTATCGCAAGTGTTGTAGTCCAAACGTCGAAGGGTCCCGCCCAGACATCTGGCGACTCGAAGAATAATAGAGACGACAGGCTTTCCCCTCTTGGGACGCAGGGGCTAATTGCGGCCCTGGTGACAAAGCTGCAAACCAGCGAAAGAAGTGGTCGAGAGATGGTGGAGCCGATGTCTCAAAAATCAAACTGCCAGATGTCGAGGCCCTCCCTCTTGGATTTCCTTCCCGAGGAGACGGGGAAGCCGAGATGGACCAGAACGGAGGGCACGATCTCAGCTTCATTGGGGCTTGCCCTCGACGGGGAACTCCTGACCAAACCTGGAAAGTTCAACCCTGTTTGGTCTGGACCGGTCTCCTGCCCCTCGACGTCTCACCCCCCTGCCTACGGAAGCCATTGGCAAGATTCACGCGAACACCTCAGGCACGAACAGGCCAGGGATGCCTCTCAGCTGGCGAGCGCTGAAGATGCACGGTACACCGCGGCCGGTGCACAACGTTCCGAGGCTCTGAGAAGTGAGTTTCACGAAATGCTCGTGCA
>CAUYUJ010016257.1:190000-230000 GCA_963575745.1 Prorocentrum cordatum
GCCCCAAACCGCCCGAGATGGCCTCTGGATGGCCCGAGGACCCCGAGGGGCAGATCCGTGAGCTTCCTTTGCTTACTGAAACGTGTTCGCGCTATCGCCTGTTCGTGCGTCCCTGTCTCCCCTGGGCACGGGCTGCTTCTGCGCCGCGCCGACGCAGAAGCGGGCCTCTGACACTGGAACTGTAAACTTTCGTAGCTCCGCGAGGATGTCTTGGGTCGGCTGCACGCAAGAGTGACCCTGGGTAAGAGTGACCTTTGGTGCGCGGCTTTTTGGGGGCGCGAGGAGGCCAAACACAGGCGCGCAAGACGCTAATATCGCAACGAGCGCGGCGATCGGGGGACCCCATTTGGCCCGCACCAAAGGTCACTCCGGCGAAAGGTCACTCTTACGTCTAGTCGATTGGGTCGGCGCTGGACCTCCCTCCCCGCCGCCCCCGTCGCGCGGAGCGCGCTGGCGTGGCGATGAGGGTCCAGCGCCGGCCCAAAAAATACGCGCGGATCTCCGAGTTGACTGCCACACGACAGGCCCAAAAGCGGCCGCTGGAACGACGCCCCGCCCGTCCACCATCAACACCCACCGCCCAGCGCGCCGGAGAAGAGGGCGGCGAGGAAGAGAGGGGGGACAAGGGAGGAGGGAGGGAGGGAGGACGAGGATGAGGAGAGATCCTACGGCCAGCTCTCTTCGGGATGGACGCGGCGGAAACTCTGAGGCGCAGACACTTTTGCGCCCTTCCTCCCCAGGACCAACACGGCGACGACGACAAAGTCGCCGCCGCCGACGAGCAAAGCGAGCAAGAAGACGACGACGACGACGACGACGACGACGACGACGACGACGACGACGACGACGACGACGACTGCGACGACAACGGCGACGACGCCGGCAGCACCGACGACGGCAGCACACCGTACCCTTTTCGGAGAGAGCATAGACGTTTTTCATCTCCGCGGCGACCGCGACGATGCGCCCTCCGCCCCTTTGGGGTCTCGAGGTCTCAGCGCCCTGGGACTCGCCCGTTTGATGGCGAGCTTCATGGCAGAGGCCAGGGAGGTGTTCCTCTTCTGACACTGGTTCTCCACCTTGTGGGCACACGATTATTCATCCTCAGCCTCCCTCCCTCGCTCCTACCTTTCACACTTCCTCGCCCTTTCCCCCACCCGACCATCCCGTCTTTCCATCCGCCCCCGTTCCCAGGCATCCGACAACTCTAGCTTTTTGTTGTGCCGTCAGCACCTGGAACTCTCGAACCGTTTTCCCAGGACCAGCGCTCCATCCTGAGTCGTTGCTGGACTGTCCCAATGCCTGTAAATTGCCTCCGCACGCCGAAAACACACACACACACTCACAGACACGCACCAACCAAAAAACGATACCACATCTAGTCGCCAAAATGATCTGTCCCCTCCCTTCCTCCCCCTCCAATGGACCTTGCACCACCCGCGCGCCGCTATGAACTCGGCGTGACTGTCGAGCGCGCCCTCGACTGGAAAGCCGTTCGACTTCGATCTCTGGCAGAGCCTGGAGATGCTGAGCACTAAGCACTCGACTTCTTCGTCCTTCTTGCCGACGAAGAACGGCGCGAGTGTGACAGCCATTTCTGCGTTCCCTTTCACTACCCACTCCATTGCTCATGCTCCTCCTCCCCCTTTCCCCTCCTCCTCCCCCTCCCCCTCCTCCTCCTCCTCCTCCTCCTCCTCCTCCTTTTCCCCCTCCTCCTCCTCCTCCTACTCCCCCTCCCCTCCATCTCCCCTTCCTCCTCCTCCTCCTCATCCTCCTCCTCCTCAACCTCCTCCTCCTCCTTTTCCTCCTCCTCCGCCATTCCTGTTCCTTGTCTCATGAATAACTCCTCCCTGTCGCACCCCCAAACGTTCAGCAGGGTGGGCCAGGCGTTTTCACCTGAGACTGCCTTTTCTGAAGGTTGAACTTTGCAACAAGTTCACGGCTCGAGGGCGGGTATTTTACAAAATCCGGTTCTCATATTGGCGCCGCGCACATTCGTCTATTTGTATTGATTGTATATATTAATACATTAAAAAAGAATGAACAAAAGTAACCACCTCACGGATGCAGTGCAACAGCTCTCACAATGCGGCTCTCGTCTTAGCGCCACGCATATGTCTTACAACTTCGCAACAGCTTCACTGATGAATGGCGGCCCGTTTTCAAAACGTGGCTAGCGCATTATCGCCGCGCAGATTCGCCTTAAGAAATCGCAACTGCTTCAAGGACGAAGGGCGGGTGGTTTTCAAAACGTGGCTCTCGCCTGTGCACCGCGCACACTTGTCTTAAAAGCTTGCAGAAGTTACACGGATGGGGGGCGGGTCCGATTCAAAACATGACTCTCGCCTTAGCGCCGCGCACATTCGTCTTAAAACTTTGCGACGGTTTAAAAATTCGTATGAAGTCCCAGGAACGGTGGCACGATTCAGGATTGTCCGGACGCAACAATCACGTTGAGTCGCGGCGCTGGCGTCCCAGGACTGGTGCATTGGAACGAGTGAAGACTCTAAACCAGTTGTCTTCCAATGGAGCACTTCCCGCAATGAAAAACAATTATTGAAAAGACCTTCAAATAAAGAACTAGATCGACGCCTTGTTGCAGTATCGATCATGCGCTTTGGGTTTACATTGGTCATCCTCCTCCTCCTCCTCCTCCTCCTCATCCTCCACCTCCTTCTCCTGTTTTTCCTCCTCCTCCTCCCCTCGCTATCTTAACTCTCTGCTCCTGGGCTATGCTTCCACTGATTATCCCTCTCCCCCCCTCCCCACTCTCACACTCCCCATCCTTGCTACCCATTACACTCCTCCTCCTCCTCCTCCTCCTCCTCCTCCTCCAAGTCCTCCTCCAGTTCCTCCTCCTCCGCCTCCTCCTCCTCCTCTCGTATCCCCCCCTTGCCTTCTTACAATGCCGCCCGCTCGCCCTGCCCCCTCTCGCACGTTGCCGCTGCCGGAGGGTCCAGGATTAGGCTCGGCAATAGCGACTACAGGCGGTCCACGGCCATATCGGGCGAAGAAACCCAAACTCAAAAAAACTGTTACACAATCTCTAAGCCAAAACCTGCGGAAATCTCAACCTATAAACAAACTTCAAATGATATCTGAACCAAAACTTGCGAAAGTCTCAAATTATAATAAAATTCAGAAAATAATCTAAACCAAAACCAGCGAAAATCTCAAACTCTGAAACGACTTCAAAAAAACTCTAAACCAAAACCTGCGAAAATCTCAAACTCTCAAATGACAAACCTCGGGAAATCTCACACCTGAAAAAAACTTGAACCCGGAACTCGAAAAAAAATCTGTAAAAGAACGATGGAACAAACAAACTCTAAAAACAACTCTAAACGCCTTAAAACTCGAAGCAAAAACAAACAAAAAAAACTACAAATATGAAAAACAAATCGAAGCGCCTAAAATATGTAGACAAAAAACTGTTAAAAACTGCAAGACTGCAAAAAAAAAAAAAAAAAAAAACTTTCTGACCGCCTGGCGAACTCAAACAAAAATCTGGAATATGTCAACAAAATCTAAATGCAGACTCCGGTTTAAATTTAGAGATGTTCGCAGGCTTTGGTTTTGAGTTGTTTGGAAGTTCCTTTCAGAGTTTGAGATGTTCGCAGGTTTTGGCTTAGAGATGTTTTGAAGCTATTTTTGGTTTGAGATGTTCGCAGGTTTTGGCTTAGAGATTGTTTGCACTCTTCTGGGGGAGGTTGATTTTCCTGTTGAAGATTCTTCGAAGATTTCGGCTGGCTCTCTCGATGGATCGATCTCCTGTAGTAGGACTGCCGAACCTAAGTCCCGTCGGCGGTGGACAAACCTCTCTTTAGTAAACCTCCCCTTAGTGAAAACGGCCTGGGACCGAAACCGGCGGACCTGGACCCGCAAAAATGACGGCCGCGACGCCCTCTTGCGAACCGAAAACGGCCAATCCGCTAATCGACGTGTCAGGGCAGGAGATCTGTCCACGCCCGATCCAGGAGTGGCTGCCACAGTCGTGCCGTCCGGCTGAAGTCGAAGGAGCGCTTGGGCGTGATCAGCGAGAAGCACTTGGTCGGGTCCACCGATCCCGGGTCCACCTGCTCGGAAGGGTCGGTGGGGGGGCCACATAGCAAGCCTGGTACAGTCGGGGCGTTGACCTGAGGAACCCTAAATAAGGAACGAGGCCCCTTTTTCCATAAGTTACAATTCGATTTCCTATCGGAAACATGAGGAAGACCTGAGGCAAGCTGTGAAACACTTAAGCAACGCGGAGCCCCTCCCCAACCAAAAGAGGTCCTTCTTCAGGGCCCCGACTGTATCGGTGCCAAGTGGCGGCTCCTGTTTCCTCCTGCGAGTGGCCTCCTGGGGACCAACGGGCGCGCGGACGGGAAGTCCTCCTGCCCTCTCTTCTGCACATTCCTCCCCCCCCCCTCCTCGTCCTCCTGCTCCTCTTCTTCTTCCTCCTCCTCCTCCTCTTCTTCCTCTTCTTCCTCCTCCTCCTCTTCCTCCTCCTCCTCCTTTCCCTTTCCTTATAAACATCTTCTCCCTGTCGCACCCCGACGCCAATTTCTAGGGCGGGCCGGGCGTTTCGCCTGTAATGAGACGCCACGCTTGTAATGAGAAGTCTCTCGACAGGGTGATCCGGACATCTGCGCGAGCAGACCGCGCATCCTGGATGAGTCTCTTGCGGGGGGGAATTGGAGCGCAGTCAAAAATTTGCGGAAGAAACCTCAAGCAAAGCACGCTGGGATCTGGGATCTGAGCAACAAGTTGACAGACACCGCGGGCAGATGTTTTGGCAGACTACTTCGAGAAAATGCAATGGCAAGTTACTTTCCTGGATGTGGTTCCTACAGCTACCCAGCCACTCGGTGCAGAATTGCCCATAGAAGTCTGCCAGTTTACCATGAATGAGTTGTGTTTCTTCTTGGAGAGAATGAAAAATGGAAGAGCAGCTGGCCCTGATGATGTGCCGCCAGATGTTTGGAAAATTGTATCTACAGATGTACACGCGTGTCAAGCACTCTTGGACGTCTGCCAGCGGTGTTGGACCGAGAAATCCATACCAGAAAAATGGCGCATGGCGTACGTCCTCTTGCTCTTCAAGAAAGGTGACACACAACTCTACCGAACAATTATCGCCCGACGTCATTGCTCTCTGTGGGATACAAAGCCCTTGCGGCGATGTTGCACCGGCGGTTGCTTTAAGGAGGCGCACAACATCGATTGCGACCTTCTCAATATGGATTCCGGCCTCGCTGGGGCACTGTCAATGCGCTCATGCTCGTGAGGCGCATGATCGACGCAGCACTTCTGAATGACGGCGGTGGTGTTGTTTTGCTTTTACTGGACTGGGCCAAGGCATTCGACCGATTGAAACCAGAATGTGTTTGTGCGCAGCTTTGACAAAATTCGGGTTGCCACACCCTCTCGTACAAATGATCAGGAGAATATATTCACGCCGGTATTTTACTATGTTGGACCTCTGTGGTAAATCATCACAGCGACATCAATCAGCAGGCATTGCTCAGGGATGCCCGTTGTCACCGTATGCATGTATCATTGTACAGACTGTGATGCTGAAAAACGCCCTCTCGGACCTTCCCCTTCAACCAGAACCGGGTTCTATTGTATCCACGGGAATCCTTTACGCCGACGACACAGCGCTGGCGTCTCATCATGAAGAAAACGTGCAGCTTGTGCTGGACGCAGCTGTGACGGAGGGGCGGAAGTACGGATTGGAGCTGAATTGGGACAAGACGGTGCAACTTCAAATCGGTTCTGCTGGTTGTGTGAGGACGCCGCAGGGGGAGCCAATCAAGATCGTGAAGGAAGCTATATATGTGGGGGGCCTCGCTACCAACGATGGACCAACCTCCGAAAACAGCGAGGCATTGCCGTTCCATTACGGGTGATTTCAACGCTTTTTACCCTACGCCTACGCGTCCGCAAGAGATGCAAGGCCGCAGACAGGGAGGGCGTTTCGCCTGAGATTTCCACATCTATGACCCTGAAGCTTCAAAATTGGCAACAGCTTCACAGATGGAGGGCAGCACGTTTTCAAAGAGCTTCACGGATTGAGGGCGGCCCGTTTTCGATGTGGCTCTCGCCTTCACGCCGCGCATACTCGCTTAGAATGTTCGAAACAGCTTCACGGATTGAGGGCGGCCCGTTTTCCAAAATGGGGCTCTCGCCTTAGCGCCGCGCACATTCGTTTGTAAAATTTACACGAGTTTGACAGATTCCCGTGATCAACGTACAAGGAATGATGCTTTGGAAGGATTCACGATCATGAGGGTGCAACAGTGCAACAGTTACGTGGATTCGCGGTGCTGAAGTCCCAGGAACGGCGTTCTGGCACGCTTCAGGGTCGTCAAGACGCAACAGTCTGGTTGACCGTGGAGTTGGAATCCCGAGAGCAATGTTTTGGCATGCTACAGGGTCTTCAAACGGTTGTCTTCCAACGAGTCAATTCCCTAAATGGAATTGAACCATTGTATGGGGCCTGTGAAGAGGGAGCTTGGGGAGAGGTTTTAATCCAACATCGTTGATGACTCTTGGTTGCACACTGGTCATATTATTCCTCCTCCTCCTCATCATCACCACCACCACCACCTTCACCACCACCATCATCGTCATCATCATCATCATCATCACCATCCATCATCATCATCCTCCTCCTCATCATCATCATCATCATCATCATCGTCATCATCAGCATCATCATCATCAGCATCATCAGCATCATCATCATCAGCATAATCACCATCATCAGCGTCATCACCATCATCATCATCAGCATCATCATCACCATCTCATCATCAGCAGCATCACCATCAGCATCGTCATCGTCATCATCATCACCATCACCATCATCATCATCATCATCATCATCATCAGCATCATCATAACCATCAGTATCACCATCACCATCACCATCACCATCATCATCATCATCATCAGCATCATCCTCATACTCATCACCATCACCATCATCATAATCATAATCATCAGCATCATCATCAGCAGCAGCATCATCATCAGCAGCAGTCTCATGAGTGTCAGCATCATCATCAGCAGCAGCATTATCAACAGTAGCATCATCATCAGCAGCAGCATCAGCATGACCATCAGCATCATCATTATCAGCATCAACATCACCATCGTAATCATCATAAACAGCATCATCAGCATCATCGGCATCATCAGCAGCATCAGCCTCATCATCAACAGAATCATCATCATGATCATCATCGTCAGCATCATCAACACCAGCAACATCATCAGCAGTTTGATCAAACTCATCTCATCAGCAGCAGCAGCAGCATCAGCATCATCATCATCAGCATCAGCATCAGTATCATCATCGGCATCATGATCATCAGCATCATCAGGATCATCATCATCATCACGACCATCATCAGTGGCAGCATCGCCTACATCGTCATCGTCATCATCAGCATCAGCGTCATCATCAGCAGCAACAATCATAATCCTCATCATCAGCAGCATCAGCACCAGCATCAGCATCATCAACATCATCATCATCACCATCATCATCCCCCTCCTCCTCTCCTCCTCCTTCTCCCTTTCCTCTTCCTCCTCCTCCTCCTCCTCCTCCCCCTCCTCCTCCTCCTCCTCCTCCTCCCCCTCGTCCCCCTCCTCGTTCACCCCCTCCCCCTCCTCCTCATCCTGCTTCTCCTCCGCAGCCTCCTCCTCCTTCTCCTCCTCCGCCTCCGCCTCCTCCTCCTCCTCCTCCTCCTCTCCCTCCTCCTCCTCCTCTTCCTCTTCCCCTCCCCCTCTCCCCCTCTCCTCCTCTCCTCCTCCTCCTCCTCCTCCTCCTCCTCCTCCTCCTCCTCCTCCTCCTCCTCCTCCTCCTCCTCCTCCTCCGCTTCCTCCTCCTCCTCCTCATAACAAGCATTTTACGACTGTGTGCCCTCGTCTGCTCGAGTGCAACTATCCAAGTATCTCCCAAACCTTCGGTACCCGCCCTCTTCGTGTTCGATCATAACCCTTTCGGGGTATCCTTACCTGCAACGTGTATTTTGTGCAGCCTCGGATGGAAAGAAGGGACAAGGGGGAGGGAAGAGGATGGAGCACGAGAGAGATTAGCAGGAGGGGTGCTAGTTCAGAAACACGTGGCAGAACCCGACAGGCAGATCGGGCGGGTAGACCCTGACGGGCGGGCCAGGGAGGCGGGCCCAGGCGGCCAGGTCGAGAAGGCGGGTTGCTGAAGCGTGCGTCCTGCATGAATCGCGAGGAAGTCCCGAGCGATAGCGCGATTCCCAAGTAAATCATAAGAAACACCAAAGCCAGAGCATGATTCCTGAGTGTCGAGGGCGCGGCTTTTCAATAAGTTGCGATGCAGTCCCACGCCAGAGCGCGATTACTGCAAAAATTGTAAGGAAATCCCACGCGAGAGCGCGATTCCCGGGCAGATCCCGGAGGGGTCCCAGCCAGGTCCCAGCAGGCTCCCAAGAGCGCTCCAGGAGCGCTTCAAGTGGCCTCCAAGAGAGCTCAACATGGTCCGAGAAGGTCCTAGAGCAATCCAAGACGCCAAAGATGGCCTCCAGACATCCCAAAGCGCCTTCAAGACGCCCCGATTGGCCTCCAAGAGACCTCCCAAGAGCGCCCAGAGGCAGAAATGAGTGATTTGCCTTATGTCTTTGAAAAGGTTTGGCGTTCTCGCCCTTTCGGCTTACTGGCTCTCCAAGACGGCCCACGAGGCTTCCACGATCGCCCCAACACGGCCCAGGAGGCCTCCAGGAGCGCCCAGAACAGCCCCAGAGGACCCCAAGACAGCCCCAGAGGCCTCCAAAAGATGGCCGAAGAGGCTCTTCAAGACGGCTCCAAGAGCGGGCCCTGACGGGGGACCCAAGCGAAAATTTCGAGCTCTCGGCCCCAAGAGGCGCCCAGGAAGCTCCCAGAGGCTCCTCCCGAGAGCCCCCCCAAGAGGCCCCCAGGACACCCCAAGAGAGGCCGCAAGGACTCCCAACAGGTCCCCAGGAAGCCCCAAGAGGCCCCCAAGAAGCCCCCAAGAGGCTTCCCAGAGGCCCCAAAACTGCTCCCAAGAGGCTCCGTCCGAAAAGACCACAAAAGGCATCTAAGAGGACTTTGACCCACAGCCCATGTACGTCTCCAAACTGGAGCTCTCTTGAGCAATCTTGGCGCCCTCTGGGGCAATATATCGGCTCGCTTCGACAGGGTGCGAGCCACATCTCCAAAGATCTCCTCGAAGACCGTCCTGCCTGCCCTACCGTTTCCCCTGGGCACAAGCACACCACCACGCAGCCACCGTGATGCGAAATGGGCTGGCAGAATGAGCGAAGCGATTAATGAATGGTGAGGAAATGTCAAGCGGGAGCCGTTGTTGGTGTAGTTCGGGGGCAAGGGGTCCAATATGTGCCGGAGGAGTTTCCTTTGTTGACAAACAAGGCGCGAGCCCTTGGAGGAGCACTGGGGGGAATAACAGTAACTATTCGTCCGGAATGAAAACCCAACAAACAACAACGCAACAACCATCAGCACCGCGGAACCCCACTTAAGCCACGCACCGAGGGACAGTGAATGACCATTCGCCCTCCTCACTCTGACTGAAGTTTTGGCCACATGTTAGTCTCCTGGAGGGGGGGAGCCGAATTCAGGAGCTCCCCTCCTTTGATCGATCTCCTCCAAAATGACCCAAGATGGCACCCGAGGCTCCCAAGGATGCCCCAAGACGGTGCCCAAGAGGTGCCCAAGAGGCCCGCAAGAGGCCCCAAAACTACCTCCAAGAGACTCCCAAGAGACCCCTAAGAGGTCTCAAGAGGCACCAAGAGGCCCCCAAGACGCCTCAAGAGACTTCTGGGACTGCCAAGAAACCTCGAGGACGCCCACAGAGGATTCCAAGAAGCTCTCGAAAGACATCCGACGAGACGTCGAAAAGGCAGCACGAGGCCTCTAGCATTTCGGCTCGCCTCCTCCTTCTTCTCCTCCTCCTACTCGTCCTCATCCTCCTCATCCTCATCCTCCTCATCCTCATCCTCCTCATCCTCATCCTCCTCTTCCTCCTCATAACAAGCATTGAAAAACTGTGTGCCCTTATCTGCTCGAGTGCAACTATCCAAGTATCTCCCAAACCTTCGGTACCCACCCTCTCCGTGTTCGATCATAACCCTTTCGGGGCATCCTTACCTGCAACGTGTATTTTGTGCAGCCTCGGATGGAAGGAAGGGACAAGGGGGCGGGAAGAGGATGGAGCACGAGATTAGCAGGAGGGGTGCAAGTGCAGAAACACGTGGCAGAACCAGACGGGCAGATCGGGCGGGTAGACCCTGACGGGCGGGCCCTGGGAGGAGCACTGGGAGGAATAACAACAATTATTCGTTCGCAATGAAAACTCAACAAACAACAACGCAACAACCATCAGCACCGCGGAACCCCACTTAAGCCACGCACCAAGGGACAGTGAATGACCATTCGCCCTCCTCACTCTGACTGGCCACATGTTAGTCTCCTGGAGAGGAGGGGAGCCGAATTCAGGAGCTCCCCTCCTTTGATCGATCTCCTCCAAGATGACCCAAGATGGCACCCGAGGCTCCCAAGGATGCCCCAAGACGGTGCCCAAGAGGTGCCCAAGAGGCCCGAAGAGGCCCGCAAGAGGCCCCAAAACTACCTCCAAGAGACTCCCAAGAGACCCCTAAGAGGTCTCAAGAGGCACCAAGAGGCCCCCAAGACGCCTCAAGAGACTTCTGGGACTGCCAAGAAACCTCGAGGACGCCCACAGAGGATTCCAAGAAGCTCTCGAAAGACATCCGACGAGACGTCGAAAAGGCAGCACGAGGCCTCTAGCATTTCGGCTCGCATCCTCCTTCTTCTCCTCCTCCTACTCGTCCTCATCCTCCTCATCCTCATCCTCCTCATCCTCATCCTCCTCTTCCTCCTCATAACAAGCATTGAAAAACTGTGTGCCCTTATCTGCTCGAGTGCAACTATCCAAGTATCTCCCAAACCTTCGGTACCCGCCCTCTCCGTGTTCGATCATAACCCTTTCGGGGCATCCTTACCTGCAACGTGTATTTTGTGCAGCATCGGATGGAAGGAAGGGACAAGGGGGCGGGAAGAGGATGGAGCACGAGATTAGCAGGAGGGGTGCAAGTGCAGAAACACGTGGCAGAACCAGACGGGCAGATCGGGCGGGTAGACCCTGACGGGCGGGCCCTGGGAGGAGCACTGGGAGGAATAACAATAATCATTCGTTCGCAATGAAAACTCAACAAACAACAACGCAACAACCATCAGCACCGCGGAACCCCACTTAAGCCACGCACCAAGGGACAGTGAATGACCATTCGCCCTCCTCACTCTGACTGGCCACATGTTAGTCTCCTGGAGAGGGGGGGAGCCGAATTCAGGAGCTCCCCTCCTTTGATCGATCTCCTCCAAGATGACCCAAGATGGCACCCGAGGCTCCCAAGGATGCCCCAAGACGGTGCCCAAGAGGTGCCCAAGAGGCCCGAAGAGGCCCGCAAGAGGCCCGCAAGAGGCCCCAAAACTACCTCCAAGAGACTCCCAAGAGACCCCTAAGAGGCCTCAAGAGGCACCAAGAGGCCCCCAAGACGCCTCAAGAGACTTCTGGGACTGCCAAGAAACCTCGAGGACGCCCACAGAGGATTCCAAGAAGCTCTCGAAAGACATCCGACGAGACGTCGAAAAGGCAGCACGAGGCCTCTAGCATTTCAGCTCGCCTCCTCCTTCTTCTCCTCCTCCTCCTCCTCCTACTCGTCCTCATCCTCCTCATCCTCATCCTCCTCATCCTCATCCTCCTCTTCCTCCTCCTACTCGTCCTCCTCCTCCTCCTCCTTCTCTCCCTCCTCCTCCTCCTCCTCCTCATCCTCCTCCTCCTCCTCTTCATCCTCATCCTCATCCTCATCCTCATCCTCCTCCCGTTCCTCTTCCTCCTCCCGTTCCTCCTCTTCCTTTTCCTCATCTCATCCTCCTGTTCCTCCTCCTTCCTCATTCATCCTCCCCCTTCTCCTCTCCCTACTCCTCGTGCTCCTCCGATTCATCCTCCATTCCATCCCCCCTCTGGGGTACGACGTCTTACCGAGCCCGCTATTCCACTACATGCTCATCCACATCCCTGATCAGGGCAACTCGTCTGGGCATCGTTTCTGGATGGACGAGTGGGGTTCCGCGGAACGTCTAAATTGCAACACTCAAGAGATCAGTGGTGGTCAACTTCCATCGTCTCCAGCTCTGCGAATCCTCCTGCTGGCCGTGTTGCTTGCTATGCCCTGCATCCGGTCACTTCTCATCAGACTGAAAGGTGATGCATACGATTTAACACCACACATTGGGGCGGTCGTGAAGCATAATGCGGAACATATCCCGACCACCTGCCTGCCGGTGTTAATTGATGCAGTGTACTGCCTCATCGTGATTACATTAGTGACCCCGCTGTGATGCAGGTACACAATTGACTCCTACGTTTCTCAAGTTGCATTCGAACAAAGGTTGAAAGGAGCAGCCGTGTAAACTGTTCAGAACAAACGTGGGGATAGCGCGCTCTTTGGTTCGCAAGAACTAAAGTAGAATTACAAGCGTGTTCACGCGGGTACTGCCGCAGGGCAGAAAGGTCTCCCTTGCGACAGACGGCAAATTGTTATGTGACATGGGGGCTATATGTTATCCCACCAGCTCTCCAGGGCGTGAGTGGTTTAGGGACGGTCTTCTTTCAACCCACGTCTTCCCTTTGGGGGAAGGGTTTGCCATCCCCCCTACCCCCTACCCCTGGACCTGGACTGGGGGCGCGCGGGCCGTTGGAGCATCCAAAACGGGTTCCGCGAGAGGGCCAACATCGTTGGTTTACTAAGGTATTGGCCACATGTTGGCCTCCTGGATCACCTCCAAGACGGCCCCAAGATGGCCCCGAGGCTCCAAGGGTGCCCCCTGACAGCTCCAAGAGGTGCCCAGGAGACCCCAAGGGGACCCCAAGATGTCCCCAAAGAGGCTCTCACGAGACCCCCAAGAGGCACCCAAGAGGCACCCAAGCGGCACCCAAGACGCCCCAAGACGTCCCAAAAGGGCCTCTGCGAGAAATCAACAATCATTGGCTGTATCAAGTTGCTGGCCCCACTGTGGCCTTATAGGTGGGGACCCTAATTAAGGAGTCCCTCTCCTTTGACAGATCTCCTCCAAGATGGTCAAAGGATGGCCCCCGAGGCTTCCAAGGGTGCCCCGATAGGTGCACAGGAGGCCCCAAGAGGCCCTCAAGATGCCCCCAAGAGGTTCCCAAGAGACTCAAAGAGGCCCCAGAATGCCCCCAGAAGCACCCAAGACGCCCCAAGAGGCCTCGGCGAGAAGGCCAAACTCATTGATGTTACAAACGGTTTGGCCCCATGTTGGCCTCCTTGGGGAGGAATTAAGGAGCCCCCCTCCTTTGATCGACCGACCTACTCCAGAATGGTCCCAAGATGGCCCCCGAGACGCCCAAGTGTTTCCCAAGGCGGCCCCAAGAGGTGCTGAGGAGGCTCCATGAGGCCCCCAAGATGCCCCCGAGAGGCTGCCAAGAAATCCCTAAGAGGCCCCAGGAGGCCCCAAGGCCCCCAAGACGCCTCATGAGGCCCTTGAACTGCCAAGAGACCCCCAAGACACCCCAAGAGGACTCCTAGAAGCTCTCAGAAGACATCCAAAGAGACTCCGGGAGGCATCCAAGAGGCCTCTGGTCTCTCTGCTCGCCCTCCTCCTCCTCCTCCTCCTCCTCCTCCTCCTCCTCCTCCTCCTCCTCCTACTCGGAGGCTCTGAGAGATGGCCAGCTTGACCCAGGTAGAGCGCCCTCTTTCTTGAGGGAGCGGGACGGGGCGTTCGTCGCGTCGCGGGCGAGCGGGGGGGGGGCGGAAGAAGAAACGACAGTAGGTGCGTGCTATCTGGCCCGAGTGTGGGCTCTCCACGCGTCTCGGCGCCAGCAGACCAATTCCCGCTTCTCTCGGGACCGTGGTCTGGGCTGGCGACTTTGGCGGCTCTGAGAGCCACATCGGCAGAAAACGTTTTGTAAGCCTCGATTCCAGTCTGCGTGGACAGAGACACCCGAGCTGCCAATGATGTTCGTTCGTTCGTTCCTCCTCCTCATCCTCCTCCTTCTC
The DNA here is from genome assembly GCA_963575745.1 of Prorocentrum cordatum. Classification (NCBI taxonomy): domain Eukaryota; class Dinophyceae; order Prorocentrales; family Prorocentraceae; genus Prorocentrum; species Prorocentrum cordatum. The sequence continues at coordinate 204,103 of CAUYUJ010016257.1, forward strand.
CTCCTCATCATCCGCCTGTTCGTCCTCCTTCCTCCTCCTTTGCTGCCCTTCCCCCTCTCCCTACTCCTCCTCTTCCTCCTCCTCCTTCTCCTCCTTCTCCTCCTCCATCCTACCCCGCTTGGGATATAACCTCTCACCCAGCCCTTGATTCCTCAGCATGCTACTCCACATCCCTGATCAGGGCTACTCGTCTGGGCAGCGTTTCTGGATGTGCTGGTGGGGTTACGCGAAAGCGTCCACAGTACAAACACTCATCCCTCCGCCTGCTCATCCTCCTCCCTCCTACTGTTCATCCTGCTCCTGCCTCTCCCTCATCCCCATCCCTCCTTCTCATCTTCCCTCCTCCTGCTCCTCCTTCCCCACTGCTGCTGCAGCCCTCTCGCTTGAAGATGACTCATCCTCGTTGCACCACCAGACGTGTCGGTAGGGCCAGCTGGGCACTTCACCTGAGGCTTCCCAGCCCCTTATGATCATGAAACTTGAAGCATCCAACAGGTACAAGGATGGAGGGCGGGTAGTTTCGAAGTTAACTCTCACCGTGGCGCCACGCACATTCGTCTCCAAGATGTTCAACAGCCATTGAGGTGGAGGGTCCCCCATATCTACGAGGATGGAGAACGATTCCTTCTCGAAATGAGGCTCCTCAAACTCATGGCCACGACTGTAAGACTGCACAAGCAATGTACACGGACGTCAGTCGCTTCGTTTTTCAAAACCGGGCTTTCTCACGAGACATATTTAACCGTGTGCCGAAACTACTCGGATAGCTGAGGGCGGCCCCATTTGATAGCGACATATTCCTTATAGCTAAGACGATGCAGGGAGAGTTTCTTTTCAAAATGGGACACTCGATTGAAAAGAAAGTCCATGGACTACTCGTCTTTCAAGAGAGAGCTTGCAATAGAGAGAAGGAAATAATGTTGGGGCTTGTGGACAGGGGGATTGCGGCGGAAGGATGTACTGCAGCATTCTTGGTGCATCCTCGCTTCACTCTGGTTCTCCTCCTCCTCCTCCTCCTCCTACTCCTGTTCACCCCACCACTGCCACTCGCGCATGACTCATGGAGGTCATGCCGTAGAAGATGGCGGTGACATCATCGAGCTTGCAGACGGAGACTCTGCTGCCGGGCCACTGGCGCAACTACTGTTTTTGGTGTGTTGTTTTACTGGCACCACTGCTTCTTGAACGGATGAAGAAGAGGAAGATTCACAACTCATAATTCAGAACTCGGCGAATCCTTCACGTGGGGACAAGCCTGAAAAGAGAGGAAACGACGACGACGACGACGACGACGCCGACGACGACGACACGGCAGGACAAATGCAGGACCCTAAACAAATAAGGGGCTGAGCGAAACAAGAGGAAGAAGAACAGGATTTTGAGAGGGAGTAAGGGAACGCCACCCCCTCTTCGTCTCGTCCCCGCTCCGTCGGATCACACTTGCACTGCTCGCCGCCGCATGAGGGTGCCTGCTCTCCTCCTGGCTCCCGCAGCGCACATCTCCCTCTCCCCCCCAGTGCCTGGCCTCGTCGCTACCCCCCTACCGGCTGCAGGAGCTGTCTCTACCGTGCCGAACATCAAACATCGGCCTCCAACGGTCCTGGAGATACAGTCAAAAACCCTAATAAGGACGCGCGGTAAGGACGCAAGACCCTTGGAAGCCGAAGTTGGGATTTTTGAGGCGGCGGACGACGAAAACCTCAAGGACGCAAGAGCAAGGAACAGCAACGACGCAAGGGTACCCTGAGCAAAGTCGCGCGTCCTTAATAGGGTTTTTGACTGTAAGGGCTGACGTCCAGCAAGAATCGCAGCGTCGGAGGTCTGAGGACGCGGGGGTCTGTGCAGATCTGCGCCCCCATAGGCGCCCTTGGGCCACTCACTCCTGTGACCTTCGACAGAAGCCTACAGGGCAGCTTTTGATTCGTAGGAATTTAAAAATATGGGATTTCTAATACATGATTAATGTATGAATAAATGTATGCATGAACTCATCGTTGTTTTTAAAACTAAATCCCTGCATTTTCAATACATGATCCGCACGCGGAGCATGTATTAAAAACGGCACTGTAGCCTCCCAGTGAAGCCTGTGGGACGGCCCAGGTCGACGGGGGAGGGGGGGATAAGACGTGTCCAGTGCTCCCCGCCACCACAGGCCCCGTAGAAGAGGTAGGACGAATGCAAAAAAGGAGTTGGGTGCACCAGGCAGCCAAAGGGTATGTTGTGGATGTGGGCCACGCCCACCGTTCCAGCAGTGGGTCGGGACACAGGAACCGCAAGAGCGATGACGGCGACAAAGATACACTTCAACGGAGCCAGTCCCCCATGGCACAGACGATTTGCAAGCCACGCTGATGGGACAGCTCCAGCGCAAGCGAAGGCAGCAAGACCGCTGACCTGCAAAGCGCGAAGACATCGAACGAAAAAAACATGAAAACTGGCTCTCGAGGACTCCAGGCGATCACATGATGCTCTGCGGCGATAGGAGCTATTTTAATCGAAAACAAGATAGTCAGCCGTTCTAAATGCTACGCCACAGGCGTCGTAAAAGACCAACCATACTGAAGTATTCGCACGCAGCTGCGAGGTGGGACATGGAAGGGAAGACGTAAGAGGGTACACGCTAGAATGAGTTCCGTCTGTCGCAAGCGACAGTGACAAGAGTACGGGTTGAGCAAATGCTGCTGCGCTCCGCTTGAAGCGGCAGCGGTCTGACACTCGCTTTGTTCCCTCTTCAATTCCGTTCACAGTCACAGGGGGAGGAGACGAGTGACGAATCCGCTAGCAGCATCAGGTTGAAATCACGCCAGCAGTGGCCGCACGGCGGCCAGCCCCGCAACCCAGCTAGTCGCTAGACTGCAGCACTCCGTCATGAGTCCGCCCAACGTGAAACAAAATATGAGTGGCCTCGCAAAGGTCATGCGTCCATAGATCCAGACGCCCGGACTTTTCCTAGAAACTGGGACGGGCCCGTGACCTGGCGCGGACTGCACGCGGCCACGCTATCCAACAGAACGCCTCATACGCCAGCCCCCCGAGAGCCAGGCTCTGCAATCGAACCCTGGCTCGCCCGGCATGGCGCGCATTTCTGCAGGTCATGCTTGAAGGGCTGAATCCGCCACCGCGCCTCTGGCACGAAGCGGGGTGCCCCTGGGCCCACGCAGAACTGAGAACCAAAATCGATCTTCAAAGGCCCTTGGCCAGTCGTCTCCCGGGCTTGCCCGGGGCCCTCCGGAATCGCCCGCGCCCCGCCCAAGAGTGCCCCAAAACGAGTCCAGATGGCTTCACGAGGCCCCCAAAATTGTCATAGGAGGCCCCGAATCGCCCCAAGATCGCACGATGATTCTGATGATGACCTTGTCTGCCACGGCGTGCCATGACTTGCCCCGAAGATGACGACTTTGTTGCCACGACTCGCCAAGACGATGATGCCCTCGGGCCGCCTCCACGAGGGGAGTGAAAGACCTCTTCCAAACGGGAGGCGGCCCGCGCGGGCGCGCCCGCCGCTCCCCCCCCCCCGCGGAGAGGTAGGTCGCCCGCGCTGCGGGGGCTGAGGGCCCGGGCGCGCGCCTAGTGCGCGCGGCCGGCCCGACGCTGTCGCTGCGTATAAAATGAAATGAAATGAAAAATACGCCCAACATGGTCTAAGAATGGCCCGGAAGGCGTCCAAGACACCACAAGAGGCCGCCAAGAGGCCCCCAGCGAGGGCTCCAAGTGTCAAGAAATAGTTGATTCTCCTTGAGTTGTTGAAAGCTGTTGGCGTTCCCGCCCGCTCGGCTTGCCGACGGCACTGGATGGCCCCGGAGGCCTCCGAGACCACCCCAAACTGGCCCAAGACGGCCACTTTGTGCCTCCGAGACCACCTTGGGCCTCCAAGACCCCAAGACGGCCCAGAGGCCTCCAAGACCACCACCTCCATAAGGGCCCCAAGACGGCCTAAAAACGCCCCCCCCCCCCAAAAAAAAACAGGAGGCGCCCAGGACGGCCTAAGCTAAGAGGGCCCCAGGACGGCCCCAAAACGGGCCCCAAAGAGAGGGAACGCGAACCGAAAAGCCCAGCCACCCGCCCCAGAGGCCCCCAGAAAGCCCCAAGAGGTGCCCAAGAAGGCCCAAGAGGCCCAGAGGCCCCCAAGAGGCCCCCCAGGAGGCCCCAAGAGGCCCAAAATAGGCCCCGAGAGGCCCCGCAACGGCACCCAAGAGGCCTCAGAACTACATCCAAGAGGCCCCCGAGAGACCGCCACGAGATCGCAACGAACATCCACTAGAACATCGCATGGCGGCGGGATGGGCCGAAGGCCATTCGATCCGCCGCCCCCTGTCGATTCATCGCAGGGGTGCCTGGCGAGCTAAACCCTCTCGGTTTGGGTTTTGGTTCTTTTCCAAACGAACTCCCCCTGGGGCTTCGGCCCGTCCCGCCAGGGTCCCGGGAGGACTGCCACGGAGCAGGATTTCCCCAAATGTTCCTCCAAGACGGCTGAAGATGGCCTCCAAGATGGCCACGTTGGCCCAAGATGGCCTCCAAGTCCGCCCAAGAGAGGAGGAGATGCGTCCAAGTCCGCCCAAGAAACCTCCAAGACGGCCCAAGACGCCCAAGAGGTGCCCAAGAGACCTCCAAGACGGCCCAAGAGGCCTCCAAGAGGTCCTCCAGGAGGGCCCGAAGAGGCCGAAATCATTGATTTTCCTCAGGTCGTAAAGGTTTTTCGTACTTGCTCCTTTCCGGCTTTCCGACGACCCAAGACGGCCCAAGAGGCCCCCAAGATCGCCCCCACAGCGCCCAAGAGGCCTCCAAGATGGCCTCAGGACTGCCCAAGAGGCCCCCAGAACGGCCCCAAGAGGACACAAAGACGACCCAAGAGGCCTCCAAAACGCCCAAGATGGCCTCTAAGACGGCCCTGGAGCATTCCAAGAGGGCCCCAAGTCGGCCCACAAAGGCCCCCAAAACGGCTTCCGATGGCGTCAGACGGGCCAGGAGCCCACCAAGATGGCCGAAGTTGGCTCGAAGCTGGCCCAAGACGGCACAAGAGGCCTTCAAGAGGGCCTCCAGGAAGACCAGAAAAGGCCAGAAACATTAATGTTCCTTAGGTATTTTCGGCCATACGAAGGCTTCTGTTCGGCCATACGAAGGCCCGATACGGCCCAAGAGCCCCCAAAGATCGCCCAAAGATCGCCCAAGAAACCTCCAAAATGGCCCCAGAACGGCCCAAGAAGCCCCAAGACGGCCCCAAGAGGCCCCCAAGACGGCCCAGGAGGCTTTCAAGACGCCCAAGATGGCCTCCAAGACAGCCCTGGAGCATTCCAAGAGGGCCCCAAGCCAGCCCAGAGGGGCCCCCCAAACGGCTTCCGACGGCGTCGGACGGGCCAGGAGCCCACCAAAACGGCCGAAGATGGCCCTAAGATGGCCAAAGACGGCCCAAGAGGCTTCCACGAGGGCCTCCATGAAGGGCCAAAAATGCCGAAATCAGTGATGTCCCATGAGTTTTGCAGGATTGTGGCATTTGCTGTGTTCGGTCTTCCGACGGCCCGAGACGGCCCAAGTGCCCCCAAAGATCGCCCAAGAGGCCGAAGACGGCCCCAAGAGGCCCCCAAGACGGCCCAAGAGGCCTCCAAGACGGTCAATATGGCCTCCAAGACGGCCCAAGAGCCCCCCAAGACGTCCTCCAAGAAGGCCCGAAAGGGTCTAAATGGCCTCCTGACGGCCAAGGTGACCTTCAAGATGCCCACGTGTTCCCCGAAGGCTTTCCAAACCGATCCGGGGAACACATGGTCCGATAGCTTGGCAGGTCTGGCCTCAACGTTCGACCACATAGGCGTTTCCAAAGAGGCAAGGGGCGGCAGTGATTCGCCGTAGGCGTCTTCGATACTGACATCACGTGCTGGAGTAGCGCCCGATCAAGACTACCTCAATTCTGCACGTCGGCTATCACATCACGTGTGTCACCCCACTGTACACTATGCAAGATACAGTTGTCCATCACTTGTCGAATTCCGCTTATGTGGCCTAGCAAGGTACGCTATGTCGGCTTCTCGTGATAAATGCTGCATAAATTCGAAAACGGACTCTGCATCGATGGCCAGCGTGACCTTTTTTATGCATCGACCACCCATGTCCAATACGCGTTCGAGCTTAGTGGGGCGAATGGTCCCGCTTGGAGTTCGTGCGGTGTCACGATACTAGCAAGATTCCAAGCTGCGTGCCGGTGCCAGCGCGTCCGCTGAATGTCAAGAACGCACCTGTACTCGATGGGGTTTGCAGCTCGCGTTTACCAAGTGTAAGACAGTAAGACAAGGTGTCCACGTTGCCCGTGTCCACGCCTGAATCGGTCAGATTGGCGCCATTTCATGCCATGATGCCCGTTGAGGCGTCCATAACTGGAGTCGCTCCGCGGGTCCAATTCTCCTGTTGGAGGCAGAACTTGGCATGCGGGTATATTTGGGAATGCCTGCAATTTCCTGGTGATAGCACCAAGTCGTCGCACTTGTAGGTTGGTCGGCTCTTGGCCGCGATGTAGACATACCGAGTACACCATCAACCATACTTGGGCGTTCAAGGCGCAAGCCAAAGCACCCCGAAAGCATCTGATTTTGTCCGACGGCGGCGAAACGAAGGCGCTCCGCACCAGCGTTGGGCGAATGGGGGGCGCCGACAGGCAAACTGTCCAGCGCGCAAGAAATCGAGAAGGAGAGGAAGGCGACCGCGCGGGGGGAGAAGGAGGGAGGCGCTCGGACGCGGAGGAATTCCGCGGAGAGCGGGCCAGAGCGGCCAGCCAGGGCAGCGGGGCCCGCGGCAGCAGCCAGGGCCACGGCCGGGGCGCACCTGCGGGCGCTGCCAGGGCGCAGTAGCGGCGAAGAGCAAATAGAACCAGCATGAGAGCCCGAGGACTGCCACCAGCAAAATGATCGGGAGACTCTCCATGGGATCCCCAGGGGATCCGATGGGATCCCCCCCCTGGGATCTTATCCCCCCATGGGATCCCCCCCCATGAAGAGTCTCCCGAAATGATGCACCCACCAGGTGCTTCAACCGAGCGGCGCCCACCGCACCCGCGCAGCAGCCGCGTCCTGGGGATGGGCGTAGCGCCAGGGCGGCACCAGGAGGGCGAGGGGCTGCAAGCAGGGGGCGAAGCAGCGCGGCGGCGCCATGGCAGCGCGAGGCGAAGGAGGGAAGAAGGAGGGAGCGGGCAGAGGAAAAGGAGGAGAGGAGCGCCGCGACCGCGGGTGGCGCCCGACGGGCGGGGCGGCGGCAGCCCGCAAGGCGGCGCGGGCGGCGGCCCGGCCAGGCCTGGGAGGCGCCCGCCGATACAGCGACCAGGCGGTGGCTGCAGCGGGGGGGGGCGGCACGACTGAAGCCAAAGGGCCCGTGGAGGCGCCCGGACACGGGCCCGCGCGCCCACAGCGGCGCGGTGACAGGGCCAGAGGGCCAGGGCGGCACGCGAGGGGCGGTCAGCCGCGCGGGGCGGCGGATGCGCGCCAGGGGAGGAGAGGCGACGGGGGCCGCCTTGGCGGGGGGGGGGACGGAGACGAGAACGCACCGGACGGGCGCAACGACTTGTGAAAACAGGGCTACGTACCGCCCTGGCAGACAGCGCGCAGCCTGAAGAGGAGGGGAAGGGGGAGGCCCACCAGGCACCGGGAGCCCGTGCCTGGGAAGGCACCGAACTGGCGTTGCGGCGCAGAGGCCAAGCCAGGTACGGACGAGGGCGACTGCGCCGTCGGATGTCGCTGCTGTCGCGAGATCGGCGGATCACGCTGTCAAGGTTGGCTTGGCCTTGGGGGATGCGCCGAAGAAGGTAAAAGCCAGGTTTGCGGGAGCCCGCACCGTTAGAGACTGGGGCGGCATATCTGTTAAATGATAACGCAGGTGTCCTACGGTGAGCTCAAAGAGAACAGAAATATCATGTGGACCAGAAGGGGAAAAGCTTGCTTGATTTTGATTTGCAATACGAACACAAACTGTGAAAACATGGCCGCACCCGGGCTGGGTCACTCAGGCCAGGCAAGAATGGCGCGAAGCTTGCTCTTTCCCTTCCACTGCCACCGCCTGCTCCCTTCCCTTCGCCGTCGCTGTCACGACCTTGGGCCATGGAGCCCCGTTGGCGCTGGCGCTGGCAGACCATTTCTCAGTCCACGTGCAAGAGGTCCTAGAAAGGCCCCCAAGAGGCCTCAAAACTGCCTCCAGGAGGCCCCCGAGAGGCCACCAACGAAATCCCAACGAACATCCAATAGGTTTCATACACACACACACACACAGACACACACACACACACACACACACACACACACACACACACACACACGCACACACACACACACACACACACACACACAACCCAGGCACGGTAACAGGATGGGCCGAAAACCATTAGATAAACGGTAAGCCGCCAACCCAGAGACATCCTTGGAGGCGGCGGCGGCAGCAATGAAAACTTCCCTCGGGGAAATGGTTACGCAGTCCTTGGACCACAGAAGCCGCGGGCCCGCGCTGTCGTTCAGGAGCTGCAGAATGCGAGGCTGCTTCTCTTTGGTCTTGAAGCCGACCTGTGGAGCGAGCCAGAAGAACAACATATTAGGGGAGCCAGAGGAGGCGGAGAACTGACCTTCTCCACGTGGACCTCTTCGTCCATGACCTTGGCCATGTACTTGGCGATATTGTTGTCCTTCTTCATTTGCGACCTCGGGCCCGCGAGGGTGACTCCGGGAGAAGGAGGAGCACCAGCGTCTGAACAGGAGCTGAAGAAAAATTGATCAGAGAGATGTGGAAGAGAAGGCGTTGCTGGCGGCCTCTGGGGGCGAACAGAGGCGGAGGAGGAGGAAAAGGAGGAGGAGGAGGAGGAGAAGGAGGAGGAGGAGGAGGAGGAGGAGAGGGAGGAGGGAGGAGGGAGGAGGGAGGACGGAGGAGGGAGGAGGGAGGAGGAAGGAGGGAGGGGAAGAAGGGAGGAGGGAGGAGGGCAAGGAGGACGAAGAGAAGGCGAAAGAGGAAGCAATCACGGGTCCAATTGCACCGGGTCAAGTGAACAGAAAAATCTCGACAGGCCCTTGTTCGAGGCGAGGCCACGCGCACAGCCCGACGTTCCCAGGACAGCAGCAACCAGTACATACAACACACACACACACAAACATCAAAACACAAACACGCACACACAGAAAAACACACACACAAGAACGTACACACACACACACACACACACACACACACACACACACACGCACGCACGCACGCACGCACGCACGCACACACACACACACACACACACACACACACACACACAGCACAGACACACACACACACACACACACACACACACACACGCACGCGCACACACACACAAGAACGTACGCACACACGCACACACACACACGCACACACGCACACACACACACACACACACAAAAAAAAAAAAAACGCACATACACACGCACGCACACGCGCACACGCACGCACATTTCTTGGCGGCAACGGCCCCGCGCGCGGCGACGAGGAGGAGCAAGTCTAGCAGCGGGGCGGACGCGCGCGGCCGGGCCCTGGGCGACTCTGGACACACACACACACACACACAGTACACACACACACAAACACAAACACAAACACACACACACACACATGTTTTTGGTCGGCGGGGCGAGAGCGAACCTCTTCCGATAAAAACTAGGCGGGCTACGCACAGCTTTAATACACACACGCACCGTCGGCTGTAGTCGGCTGAAGAGCTGGCAAAAAAGTAGTGGTATCGCGCACAGGGGACGGTGAACTGAGGGAGGCGCGAGACACCCATTCTGGAGTAACCGCGACGACAGCGGTTTTCCACCTGGCCAGCGGCAAAACATCGAGCTCGATGATGGCGCAAAGACATGGAGAAATACACCTTTGAGCTCACCCGCGCCGTCTTTCAGAATCTCTGCTCGGAGGCCTTTGGATGTCCTTGTTGTCGGGGGCGCAGCCAAGACGGAGCTCTCATCGCCCTGTCAAGCTCTGTCATTCCAAAAGGTGGGGGAAAGTCGCAAGGTCGCTCCTGCAGTGTTCTGCCATTGACCTGTAAAGGTGTTCGCATAGATTGCAAAAAAAAAAAAAAAACATGTCGCGTCGTGCGTTTGGACCCGTTCTGTCTGTCATGCGGGCAGTGGGGGTCCTCTTTCTGCGCGTCTTGACGCCGCCATTTACTCGGGTCTCTGAACTGCTCGATTACGTTTCCCATGTGGGCTTGTCGTGCCCTCTTCCGCGCGCAGATTTCCTGGTGCATGAGCTCGCTCAGTCGCTCGCGGGTTTGGTCGTCGTCGCTGGGAGTCTGGTGACGATGCGCAACAAACGAGAGCACCTGCGATGCTCCTCTCCCTGCCGTCTGCCCGCGTGCGGAAACGCGGCGCTGCTGCTGGCGGCACCGGCGTCGACGCTTTGATGTTGGCCGTGCTCGCCCAACGCTTGCGCGCCAGATGGTAGGACAATACGCTCGGAGGCAATTGAAGGGGCCCCAGGACACACAAATAAATACACACAAATAAAAATATCCCCCATATTTTCCCATACTTTCTCGGTTTTTGTCTTCCCCCCACTTCCCATATTTTCAAAAATTCCTGGGAATCGAGGATTAATTGTGTCTGTGTGTTTCTTCCCCTCCTGAGATACGCTCGGAGGCAGTGGCCGCCGCGGGTGGACACGGCGGCGATACTGCGCGCGCCGCGTGCCGTGGGCTTCGGCACACCGGCGCAGGGCCGAGACAGGGCAGCGGCCGTGCGTGGGGAGTCGTCGAGGGGTGTCTGCAGTGCAGCGTCCGGGTGCGTCTCGAGGCGCCGACCTCAGATCCATCGCGGCCGACGCTCTGGGAGGCGACGCGGGCATCGTCGTCGCCGTCGTCGTCGTACTCTGGCTGCGTCAATCTCCCAACCTGCACGCCGAGGTCACCATCGAGTGCGCCGTGGCATCGCGGTGTGATTCTCTCTCTCTCTCTCTCTCTTTCTCTCGCTCTCTCATTATTCCTTTGCCGCGGGTTTCGCGCACGGCACCGTACATGTGCTGCGAGCGCAAGGCTCCGTAACCACAACGAAATAAGCGTGCTACCACTCATTGTGACTTCATCCGCCCCTGTCTCAACGACTGTGTCGCGAAACGTGGCGAATGTGCTCAAAATCGCTGCACGTGCTTTTGTTTCCCAACGCTCGCGCGACACAATAACAACTCTACGGCGCGGATGTTTCTTGTCAGATCAAGCGAACGGGCGCCATTCCAGGAATCCAGAGGGATAAAGGAGCGCGGGAAAAGCGGGACAGGCAACACAGCTGGTGTAGGACACGCGCACATACATTCGCACATGTTTTCCTCTGGCGCGTCGATGGGGCGCAATCGAATGCCGACGAACAACAACACGTTCTTGTATTTTCGCGGCCGGCTGATCCAGCGCAGCGAAAGTAAAAACAGGACGCGTCGAGAATGCTTACCACTGGACATGCCGACGGGGTCAGTCCGGCGAGCGGTTTGACGGGCGCAGGCATGGCAAGGCCAAAGCCATGCACGCGGAAAAGACGAAGCCATACATAGAAAGGGAAGAAGCAAGACGCGCGAAAGGTTTTTACCGAAACAAAACACACCAGCGTGCAAGGTGAGAGCGACGTCCCGCGATCTGATCACCGCGAACCCAGTGGGGGACGCCACAAAACCTACCCAAACCAGCTCGCGTGGGCCGCCGCGGCTGGCGACCCCTTCGCTTGGACAAGGCTTCGGCCACCGGTTGATCCCGAATGGTCCCTGGAGGCCGAAACCTGACCAGACAAGATCGAGAGGCGTTGCTTATGTGCACACGAAGCTTGTCAAACAACGTCCTGCTGAGAACGTTAGATCAATTCGGGAAACGAAACACCAACGACCAACAGAACCGCTAGTGGTTCATTGTTTTGGTCTGCCGTGCTCCTGTGGTCTGCCGTGTTCCTGGCCTGCCGCGGGTGCCCCGTGCTGGTCTGCCCCGCGCTGGCCTGCCGTGCTGCTGTGGCCTGCCGTGCTGCTGTGGCCTGCCGTGCTATGGTCTGCCGCGCTGCCGTCGTGTGCCGCGCTGGTCTGCCGTGCCCCTGTGAGATCTGCCGTGCCGGGTTGCCGTGATACTGTGGTCTGCCGCGCTGGCGTGCCGTGCTGCTGCGGCCTGCCACGCTGGTCCGCCGCGCTCCTGTAGTCAGCCGTGCTGGTCTGCCGCGTTCCTGTGGTCCACCACGCTCATCTGCAATACTCCTGTGTGTTGCCGCGTTGGTTTGCGCGTTTGCTCGCATTGTTTCTGTGGGTTGCCGATCTGGTCTGCCGCGCTGGCCCGCCGTGATCATATGGTCTGCCGTGCTGAAGCTGAAACTGAAGCTGAAGCTGAAGTGGAAGCTGAGGGGGCCGAAAGCGTAGGAGAAAGAGAAAGAAACAAGGCGGGCCACCTTGGGCCACGCCCCAGGGCAGGGTCACCACGGCCCCCACCCGCCCAGGGGGCCCAGCGGGGAAAGGGCCAGAGCCTCAGAGCCTCCACAGGGCCACACAACTAGGGGCGGAGAGCGCGGCAGCGCGGACGGCCAACCGCACACCGCTCGCTACCGCCGAGGGACCTCGACAGGACAAGCTGCACACATCCCTTAAGGGTTCGCGCCGCAACACTCCCCAAGGCCAACGGGGGAAGCCATCAATCTCGAAAAACGCTGCATTTACGGGTCGTTCGGCTGGCGAACCGGGGACGCCAAAAGCTGCATTTACGGGCCGCTCGGCTGGAGGGCGGTCTCAACGAGGATCACGAAATCCAGCGGGGTTCGATGCTGCCACACAGGGCCCACGGTGGAAGCCCAAATCACGCTCGCCCACCTCCGACCCCGTTTTGCGAAGGCTCGCAGAAACAGTGCTGCAGGCGGAGGCGGGCGGGAAGCAAAGGAGACGGCCCCGGACAGACGGCCAACCGCCGTCGCACGCTCTCCCCCCTAAGAGGACTCGGGGGGCCCACGAGGCGCCTTCGCTTACGCTCCTCTGCCATCGCCTCAACCTCTCCCGCCCAGTCGGCCGGGCCAGCCTCGTCGAGGCCGTGCGCCTGCATGGCCTCAGGGCGGCTGGTCGCCGCCGCACCCGAACCACTGGAGGCCGCAACCGCACCTGCAGGTCGGCCTTGAGCGGCTCCGCGCGGTCTGCCTCGTACGTGGTCAGCGTCTGCCTGCAGACCGCCCACTGGCCCATCACTGGCGACGAGCTCGGCACGCAGGAGGTCTGCCGTGCTGATCTGCCGTGTTCCTGTGATCTGCCCCGTGCTCTCCTGGTCTGCCGTGCTGCCGTGGTCCGCCGCGCTGGTCTGCCGTGCTCCTGTGGTCTGCCGCGCTGGTCTGCCGTGCCGCGCTGCTGCGGTCTGTCGTGCTGCTGTGATCTCCCGTGCTGGTGCGCCGTGCGGCCGCGCTGCCCTGCCGTGCACCCGTGGTCTGCCGTGCTGGCCTGCCGTGCGGCCGCGGTCTGCCGCGCTGGTCTGCCGCGTGCTCATGGCATGCCGTGCTGGGCTGCCGTGCCCCCGCGGTCTGCCACGTTGGCTTGCCGTGTTCCTGTGGCATGCCGTTCTGGCACGCCGTGCTGCTCTGGTCTGCCGCGCTGGTCGCGCGGGGCCCCACGGGCAGCAAGACCGGGGAAAGCGCGTCAGCCCTCGTAACCGAGCGGGGGGGGGGCCCTTTGGGACCATAGGGAAAGAAGCCGACTGGCTCCGAACCCCCAACTCCGAAAGACTGCCGAGGCGAGCGAGGCGTGGCTCCCACCTGGCGGCGACGACCGACCAGGATCAACGCCGACCCTCGAAACTCCCGGGTGCGCCCCAACGCAAAGGGGAACGCACCCGACAGGTGCGCCCCGATCACGTGGGGAAGGCACCTGGGGAAGGCACCCGCCGCGCAAAAGCTAAAGGGGAGCCGCTCATGCACTTTCACATTCTGCTTTTCTAGGGTCTGCGCCGAAGCGCTCCCTAAGGCCCATGGCGGCAGCCCGAAATCCCCACTCGCACAGGCTGCAATGCCGCAATCCCCCCTTTGCTTACCGGTAAGCACGGCACTGCAGCATCCAAACAAGGAGGCTGAAACTCAAAAACCGTACCTTGTGAACAAGATTGACACCAACAAATAGGGGGAACAACGCGGGAAGCTAGATCCTCAACCGTGTCCCGCTTTAGAGCGCGCGCCCTCACTCTAGCCCTCATCACGAGGCTGACTGCATAAGCGCACCATGTGAAAATACAACTTGCCCGCCATCACATCGGCGCCATAGCGCGGGAGGCCATGTCCACGAGCGTGCCCCGCACGAGAGCCCGCGCCCTCAACCGCGACGTGTGCCGAAATCTCACGCGTCTCTCCGCGTCGCACCACACGGAGGTTGGACACCAACAGACTCGGGAAGATCCGGGCGGGGCCAGGCACGGGCAACCACCCGGCGCGCACTCCACCAGGACGCACCGCGAGCCACAGGCCGCCCAGGAAGACCAGCTCCAGGAAGATGCTCCGCGGGAACAAGAGCGCGGGCCTCTCCACCACGAGGCGGAGAAGCATGCCCACCGTCACGACGAACGGTTTCCTGAAGCTTTGGACCCAGCAGGCAGTACATCACTAGGCTCGGCCTCAGCACGATCCTCACCAGGACGCTCACTTCCAGCTGGAAGTGGAAGTATAACAGGATGCACGTCACAATCGGCACCCGCATCAACGAATTCAGTGGATCCTCTCAGAGGCCCGGCGCCAACATGCTCATCACAACGACGATCAGCACCAGCAGAACAAAAATATCCAGCAGGAAGACGAAGTCCAGCAGGAAGACCAACGAAAAGGAGCTCCAGCAGGAGGAGGACCACTGCGGAGCAACGGGCGCATTCCAACAGCACCAGGGCTCGACGAAGACCAAGGGTCGCCAAGCCTGACATGCCAAGGAACAGGACCACAAGAAGGTGGCCCATCAGCGGGGCGACGCCGACGCACAGAACCACGGTCGCCATCTTCGTCAGGGTGGCCAGGGGGATCAGCACCTCGAGCGCCCTCCGCTGGCCGAGCAGTTTGAAGCCAAAACGCAACCTCAGCCAGCCCAGAAGAGAAACGGTGCCCACGGTCGACCACGACGTGTGAGGCCAGGAAGACTCGAAGTCGAGCAAGCTGCCCGCAGAGGTGGGCTCGCAGCTGAGGGGGCGCAACGCCCGCACTAGCTGGACAAAGCACAAACCGATACTTCAGATTCGAGTCATCCGCAGCTCGACTGGTGCTCAGGTGAGCCCGGCGCCCGCTCAGAACCTGCCGCTCCAACCACTCGATGCGCCCGAAACATGGCATCTCCCTGCCGAGCGCCAACATCTACTGGTACCACCATGAAACAGACATTTTTGAAAATTAACGCCTAATACGCACGCACCAGCAAGTCTGCAAGGAGGGCCTGCCTCCTGGCAAGCGACACCTCGCCGAGGAAATCCCCGTCGTCCTGAAGGCCGCACTCAGTGCCCCGCTCCCCCCCCTGGGGCGCCTTCTCAACGACCACAATTAGAACCAGAGGGACAGAAAGCTCACCTTCAAAACGCGCCCGAAATTTGAATCATCGACGTCAGCGTCGCGGATTCCTGCAGAAACGCAAGACTTTCCACGAAACAGATTCTTGAATCAACCTAAACCAAGTTCTTGATTTATGTCGGGCCTGTCCCCGTACAGGGGGAATTTCGACGAAAAATAAAAAATGCCCAAAAACTAATCAAAAAATACTCCAAAAATTGTCTGGGGACTATTTTTGAGTATTTTTTTACCTTTTTGGTGCATTTGGGTTTTTTTCCTTCAAAAATTCCCGTAGGGGGACACGCCCGACATAATTCTTGATTCAACAACAGAGCGTTTTTTATTCAAGCACCAGAACAGAGCCGTTTCAAAACAAGCGCGCTTCCAAAAACCATGGCCGCCAGCCGCCACGGGCCCCCCGAACGGGCCTGGGCGCGGCGGCCCCCACGGCGCCGCCCGCGGATCAACAGACGTTGCTCGGGTGCCTTGCCACGCAGCGCGCCTTCAAACAAGAACCCTGCGAGGACGTAGGCGGTCCTGGTCCCGGTGGTTCGCCGAGCGCGTTCCACTACTCGCAAAGTGCCTACTCGCAAAAATCTGAAAAACACTTTTTGGTCGGCGGGTCGAGAGCGGGCCTCTTCCAGTCAAGAGCTGGGCGGGGCGCGCGAAGCACAAATTCGGGAGACAGGGCGCGGGCGGGCGGGGCCTCAAGCCCCCCCCAAAAAAAAATCCGAAAAGCACATGCCTGCTTTGATGTAATTGATCGTGGATCCCCCGCGGGGGATCCAGGCCATTTGCGAGTAGTCACTAGTGGAACGCGCTCGCCGAGTGGTGGCTTATCATCTGAAGGGATCAATTAGAGGCTAGATTCCACGCGCCGGCAAGGACTAGAGCCAATGGTTGTCTACGGTGCTGGTCTGCCGTGCTCCTGCTGTCCGCCGTGCTTGGCTGCCGTGCTGCTGCTGCTGTGATCCGCAGTGCTGGTCCGTCGTGCCGGTGTGGCCTGCCGTGCTGGTCGGCCGCAAGGCTGTGGTCTGCCGTGCTCCTGTGGGGGGGGATCCTCCAACATTCTCATTCGGGTAAGATGTCTACGGCAAAACGCTTGTTTTTGCATACTCCAATGCTGGTACACTTGTAGTTTGGTGATGATGATGTCCTGAGCGAAATCGCAATGCTCGCTCGTCTTGAAGGCGCTCGTGGGGTTCCCTGGGGGCCTGATTCGGGCTCTTGTGGGCCACCTTGATGCCTTCAAAAATGAATCCAGCACGACGATCTTACAAACATCAACTGTTTGAGGATGTCCCCAGCGAAATCGCAATTTTTGGAAGGCTAGTTTAGGTCGTCGTGAGGCTTTTCGAGAGCGAGGCCACGGCGATGTTAGAAACGATGTTTGTTCGAAACTAACATACGGTGTCTTTACTTTCTTGAAAAAGTCCCTAGCGAGATCGTCATGTTCGGGAGTCCTCGAGGCGCTCTTGGAGTCATCCTAGAGTCCTTTGGGGGCTCTTGTTTTTTCGACTTCACACCTCAAAAACATGACCATAACGATGACGGGAACATATCAGTTGTGTAGGAGATGTCCAGAGCGAAATGGTCACTGATAGAACCGACGTTAATACAGCAATGTTGGTCTGCCGTGCAGGTGCTCAATGTCTGAGGATCTCTCGAGCGAGAGCGTCACTTTAGACATGAGAACCAGTAAAGCAGCTCTGTCGACTTCCTATGTTGTGCAGGACGTCTCAGGCGAAACGCCCATTTTCGCAGATATCCCAAAATTCTAGCTGTCGGAGGATGTTTCGAGCGAAACGCTAGTTTCTGTACACGGTGATGCTGCGAACAGCTCATGTTGGCGAGGATGTCTTAGGCGAGACGCTTGAAAAGACGAGTCCGTTCTGACTCATTCCCGTGCGCCCCGCCACGGTATGCATGTGAATACGTTTGAGATAGATCATCGATTCAGCCAGAACGTCCAGCTCGCTTCTCGTTCCTCGAAGACGCTTCCCGTCATCCACCGACCCTGTCAGCGTGTGTGAGAGGCCTGTCAGGGCTTGTCGAGCGAAGCCGTAGCAGAATCAGCCCATCCCATGCATTGGTCTAGCCACTTCCACTCAACCAGTTCGTCTCGTAAACGGGAAGCGCCTTCTTTAAGTCCCATCCCCACCACGAGGGGTGTCTCGGGGGGGTCATGCGTCCCCCACACCCGCGAGTAACAAGTGGGCCCTTCCCTCCTCCACCTCGTTCTCCTTCCGCCTCACCCTCCTCTCTCGTGGTCGTCGCCGCCTCTCCTCCCCCCGCTCTTCCTGCTCACTCCTCCCCCCAAGAGGGCCCCAAGAAGGCCCCCACCAGGACCCCAAGACGCCCAATGATTTGGTGTGTGATGGATTTGAGCGTTTCCTCTTTTCGGTCCTCCAACGCTCCAAGACGGTCCAAGAAGCCCCCAAGATCGCCCCAAGAGTGCCGAAGGAGCCCAAAGGACGGCACCAAGACGGCCCCAGGGGGTCCCAAGAAAGGCCTAAGGGGGGGCACACGGACTGACAATTCACAAAGTCTGCCCCAAGATGACCCCCGGGACAGCCAGCACGCCCCCAAGAGGCCCCCAGGATGCCCCCAAGAGGCCCCCAGGAGGCCGCCAAGAGACCCTCAGATGCCTTCAGGAGGCCCCTGGCCCACGACCCAAGCACGGTGGCGGGATCGGCCGACTGCCATTAGATCCGCCGCACCTTGTTGCCTTGCCACAGGAGTGCACCATGCTGGATTTGAATTAATTTCTGGCCCTTTTCAAAGATTCCCAATGGGCTTCAGCCGATCGCGCCGGCCACCTGAAGGACCCAGAACTTCCAAGTTCATCGGTCTTCCCGCCAGGAAGGACCCGCAAATTTCCCAGTTCATCTGTCTTCCCGCCCCATGAGGGCCCGTAAACTTCCTGGCTCATCGGCCTTCCCGCTCAGGTCGGCCCCAAGATGGCCTCCAAGACGGCCAAGATGGTCTCCAAGACGGCTACGATGGCCTCAAGAGAACCCAAGATGACCTCAAGGTCTCTCCAGGACGGCCCAAGGTGCATCCATGACGGCCCAAGATGGCCCGAGACGGCCCAAGAGGCCTTCAAGGGGACTCCGGTAGAAACTATCTCGCCTCCTTTCTTTCTCCCCCACGTGTTTCCCAAAGCGGTTCCACAACGGCTGGGGAACACACATGATCCAGTAGATTGGCCGAGCCCTAGCCACAACGTTCGGCCACATAGGCGATTCCAAAGCCAGAGGGCGCCAGTGATTCAGGCGTCTTCGATCCGCCGCCCTCCATTGATTTGTCGAAGAGGTGCCTGGCGTGCTGGATTCTGAATGTTTAAAACATGTTTAAAGGGTCCCAACTGCCTCCAGCTTAGCCCAGTGGCCACCTAAAGAACGTGTAGTTACTCCGTGGATTCTGCCGCCCCAGACGGCCTCAAGATGGCCTGAAGATGACCTCCCTGTCAACCAGGACGGCCAAAATTGCCCAAGATTGTCTCCAAGCTGTCCCAAGACGCCTCCAAGACAGCCAAGATGGCCCCAAGACTCCACCGACCTCCAAGACGGTCCAACAGCGCCCCACGAGGGACCCACGACTGCCCAGAGAGGCCCCCGAGACGGCCTCCGAAATCCAAGGTCCCTTATTGGCCCCTCGAGGCCCCCAAGAGGCCCCCAAGAGTCCCCAGGAGGCCCCCAAGACGCCCCCGCAGACCCCCAAGAGGCCCCCAGGAAGGCCCAGGACATCCTCCTTGTCCTCCTCCTCTTCCTTTCTCTTTCTCCACCGAGTGTTCCCCGAAGGGGTTCCACAACGGCTAGGCGGGGAACACATGGTCCAATAGCTTGACCAGACCTTGGCCTAACGTTTCGCCGCATGGGCGCTTCCAAAAAGCAGGGAGCGGCGGTGGTTCGCCGTAGGCGTCTCTGGTACGGGTAACACTGTGTTCATTTTGGGTTCAAGTCGAGGTGTTGCTGAAACCGTTCTGGGATAACCGCCGGCCTGCCTTCGTGAATTTTTCGGCTCCTTCGCGGCCTTCCTGAGGCCTCCGAATCCCCCTTCAGAGTCGGCGGGACCAGCCACAAGGCCCCGACAATCATGAAACATCGTACGTCGTGGTTTCTGCGCGTGGACTCAAACTTTGGTACACGGCGGAGGGCGCCGAACACACGCGGCAGAAGCTGAGCTCCCGACCTGCGGCGTTCCCTCCTCCTCTGGTCCAGCTCGCGCCACGCGCGCAGCGCCTCCTGGTGCTCGAAGCACTGCTGCATGGTGTGATCGTGCTGCCTCCAGCTGTCCTCCTCATCACCGTCCTCACCTCCCTCGTCATCCTCCTCCGCCTCGGTGAGGAGACGTCCCCCCCGAGCCCAAGGAGGGCACAAAACATCCAAAACCTCGCCGCTCCAGTCGATCCTCGACGAGCATGGGGGAGGACTGGGCGAGACGGCGGGCCGGAGCGCCTTCTGAGGTCCAAGCTGTGCTGCTCCAGGCGCTCGTGGCCGGCTCGCCACTCGTCGGTGCTCATCCTCGCGCCGAACCCAGGGCTAGGGACCCAGATTTCCAGAGACCCGAAGCATATCGAACCATCGGGTCTCCCACGCTTTCGACCCCAGGGGGATGGTGTCAGTCCAACGAGTTTTATATATATATATATATATATGTATATATATACATACATATATATATATATATGTACGAAAGGTCTGGGGCTTCGAGACTCAAAACTATGGCTCGTCAGAAATCTGGGGAGGGAGGAATGGAGGAGCCCAGCCCTCCGCGCGCCTTGAGCAATCGCAGCTACAACCTCGTGGGCGCGCTAGTCGCCTGCTGGGTTTTCCATGTTGTTGCTTGCGCGCCTCGTGCGCGCCCCGTGCGCTGGCCCCGATTCCTGGGCGTTCGCCCAGTGTTTCATCGCAGGCGGCTCGCGGCGCGCTGGCTGGAATCTCCAGCTGGGAGCGTGTACACGACTACTGTTGCGGGAATAACGCTTCCCCGCTACAGGAAGCATGATTATTTGCCGAAAGCAAGCAAGCAAAATGCTGAGTACGAAACGCACATGAGCACATAGCCACTATCACGTGGTATCGCAGTACTTGCTGACTGCGACACGCCACGCCGTGGCCGAAGAAATGGTGTCCTGCCACAGCGCCGGAAGGGCCTCCATACCCCCAGCTGCTTCGCAGGCGTGCCTGTAAACTTCCCGGGACCACGTTGCTCGCGGGCGCCCTCTCTTTCTCTGGGCGGGAGGGGGGAGGAGGAGGGAGGAAAAGGGCTGGGGCACTGCGCAACGCACAGCGTCGTCACCTGGCTTTCTGGCGATGTGACCAAGAAAATGAAGCTGTCTACGGAGGAGCGCGTTGCTAAGAGGGCGGACGTTGGCCCGTTGAAGCACGATTTCGTTCGAGACTCTGCTGACGTACGAGTGGGGAATGCGCAACAGCTTGCGCAAACATCGCGCTTGGAATGCGTCCAAACGGCGCATTTCCTGCTTATTAAGATACGAAGTGCGCAGGCAGTACAACAGCTTACTTAAAACGCAAGACTCAAAAATGTGAATCTTCTTCTGCCGCGTGAGAGTCGAATGGCTCCATACCCTAGCCAATTTCTCAAAGTCTGCACCTGCAGCTCCTAGGCGGCGCGACAACTCTGACCCTATCTTGCCGTCGTCGCTAATCAGACTACCTAAATAAACTATGCTTCCCTTCTGTGGGATCGGGGTGCCGTCCGGCTTGAGAATGTATACGTCGGTACCTACAGCCAAGGCTTCTAGCTTGCGCCAATTAAACTGTAAACCGTACTGTTGCCCCATATGTTGCACGGCATGCATGTACGCCCCGGCTGATTCTCCGGAGGTGGCTAGCAAAAGTGTGTCGTCTGCGTAAACAAGTTCGTGCACATGCATGCTCATTCAGATAGGGGTCTGCCTCTCTTTTTGCATCGCGCAACAAGGTGGTCATCAATATTGCGAATAAGAACGGGGAGAGCGGACAACCCTGACTTATGCCGAACGCTTGCGGATGCTCTTCGGATGTTTTTCCGGCGTCACGGACAGAGAAAGTACGATCTGCATAGATGGCACGCACGACTTGTATGAAGTGGGTGGGAACGCCGAACCGCTCCAGTGAGAGGCATAACGACTCGGGCGAAACACTGTCAAATGCCTTCGCCCAGTCCAAAGCCAGCAGGACTAAGCGCCCGCTTTTTTCTGCCCACGTACGTTCAAGTAAACGACGAACGAGAAATATCGCGTCCGCTGTCCCGTGCTTGCTCTTGAAACCGAACTGGGTACTCCAGACTCTTTGTTCAGCACCGCCTGCTTTCAGACGGTTCAAAAGAATTGTAGCGAACATCTTATACCCAATTGAAATCAGGCTAATCGGCCGATTGTTTTCACAGTTTGCAACGTCGCCCTTTTTGAAGATAGCCGTGACCAGCGCCTTGTGCCAAGCGTCAGGAACCACGCGTTCTCCCCAGCACTTTCTGCACAAAGACACCGCCCACCTGCAGGCAGGGGTCCCTGGAGTGCAAATCGATTTCCAGAACTCGCCTGGAACTCCGTCAGCGCCGGCTGCCTTTCCCCTCTTCAGCTTGGCAGCCGCTGCCAACACCTCGCCTTCGGTGATGGGATCGCACGACACAGGTAAGGTGGGACCCAAGCTGTCTGTGAATTCGGCGACTGTCGTCGGCCGGACAGCCCACTGAACCTGGGCGAGATATTGTGCCAGAGTGTCGGCGCGCTGGTCCGAGTCCACGATTTCTCCGCTCGAGTTTGCAAGCCGGCCTTGCTTCGAGGCGGCGCCTTTCCGAAGCTGCTGGATCGGCGCCCACTCCCCTGTGGCGAGGCTGTTTTCCAACCATTGCGACCTATCTGATTTCACAGATGCCCGGACTTGCCTGGCGAGCTCGCATTCTTCCTCACGCGACCCCCTCTCGCGAGCGGCGTTGCGTTTCTCCATGAGCGCAAGAGTGCCCGACGAGATCCAAGGCCTCTTGGGCAGCAGCTTCGTGTCAGGAAGAACGCGGTCGGCGGCGAAGAGGAATGCTTGGGTCATCCGCTCATTCAAATGCTGGGCGGACTCGTCGACAGCATCGTCGTTGTCGGAGCCCATCTGCTCGCAAAAGGCTTCGGCAAATGAATTCGCAGCGCTCGGGCCCCGCAGAACAGAATGGCCCTTCCGCTTCTTGCCGGCCCTCGGCTCTGCCCGGGGGATGTCGATCAAGACACGGGTTTGCACAAGGAAGTGGTGCGATGCCAACGCTGCGGCGCGGTCGCTCCAGACTCGTTGCACCGAGCCTCTCCGCTCCGAGCTGACGAGAACGAAATCAAGTTGGCCAAAATGTTGCTCTGTGGGGGGGTCCGCCGGGGATGAACCGATGTCATAGTAGGTGGCCCGCCTCTCCGCCGGCTCGTCGAACAGCGCGTTTGCAACAGCGAGGCCCCGATAAGTGCATAGCTCGACCAAGAAAGAACGATTTGAAGATGGGTTATGCTGCGCACGAGGGTTGCCGAATACGTGTGCGCCCAGAACTTCTTCCTCTCCTGGGCGCCGCACGTGAAGCCTCGCGTTGAAATCGCCACATACAAAAACTGGCCCATGACAGGATAATGACCCAAGAAATGCGTTCAACTCTTGACAGAATGCATGCCTCTCCGATGGCGGCTTCCCGCTACGGGGGGCGCAAGCGCTGCACACAAGAATCTTGCCACCAACAACTCTCAGCTTTAAAGAAGCCATTCTGGAAGATGCCTGCCGGAAGCCGACGACGCTTCGGCGCAATCTTGGTGATATCAGAAACCCCACGCCTGCCGTCTCGTTGACGTCGTCGGCGGACGCCCCCGAGAAGATCAACAGGAAGCCCTCCTCGGTGACCGTGTACTCCGATTTCGGCTTGTGCGTCTCCTGGAGACAAAGTAAATCTATCCCATATGATTTCATATGCATCTGGAGCTCGACAGGTTTGGCCTCAGTGAAACCCTCCACGTTCCACGTCCCAAGCTGCAGACCGGCGCCGGCAACTGATAGCCGCCCCCCTCGGAAAAAAATCTGCCTCGATGCTAGCGTTCACTTTCACCCCGGGTGCGTCCGCAGTGCCGTCGCCAGCGGGCGGTGCGCCGGAGCTCATGCAGAGTTGAATCAAACGATGTGGGTTTATACATGCAGTAGTGCCGACTGCGGGTGAAACTTTGGGTGAAACTGTGCTCATGTGCGGTGTCTCCTAATGGGGTGGCTTTCCCTTGGAGCCACCTTTCGCCTGCCCCTTCATGCCCGCCATCGCGCGGGAGACGATGTCCGTGCTCTTCTCGGCCAGGTCTTTGACCTTCGGATGCTCGTGGAGCGCAGCCCACGTGGCCCACTCCCCTTGCCGCTCGTAGTGCACCTTGCCGGACAAGACGCTCGCCGTCAGCGCGTGCTCTCCGCCCACCGCGACTACGCATGGCGCCTCGTCTGTGACCGAGATCGCGCAGGGCACCGCCCAGTCCGTCTTCAGGAGGCGCTCGAGGCCAAAGCAGAAGCTTCGCGCTGCTCTCTCGGTGGCAGGGCGGTCCTGACTCGCCCAGATCTGCTTGTCTCCGCTCCTGAGCCCGGCCCCCCGGAGAAGCTCCACCGCCTGATCTCGATGCGAGGGGGTGCCGAACTCCGCGAAGACGATGCCAGCATAGGCGCCCTTCCCATAAACCTCCAGGGGGGGAGAAGCCCCCAAAGAGACCAGCTTCTCTCCCAGCCACTTCGACGCCTGAGGGAGGTTCGGGATCCCATCCAAATTCCCAACCACCGCCGTGATCATGCGCTTGTCTGTGATTGTCTGCTGCTGCTGCGCGCCTGCATGCCCGACCCCCCGGGCGGGCTCCTGCTTCATGAAGTCCGAGATGCACTCCTTGATCATGGTCTCGATGTCTCCAGTCAAGGGGGGCGCATTCTTCGACAACTCCTCGCACAAGTGCTCCAACTTGTCCACGCGGACCTCGGCGGTCATCATGCTCGCCTCGACGTCCGAAAGGCGGCTCGAGAGTGTCTCGCCCATCGTGGTCACCTTGAGGTCCAACTTCTCGAAATCTTGCCGGAGACGCTCCACAATCGAGGTCATGGGAGCCAGCTGCTCTGCCAAATGCTCCTTCAGGAGGGCCGCGATTCCTATCATGGTCACTGGCTCGGCTCCTGACCCGGACGCGGCGGCAGCGTCAAAGTCAGGCTGCCGGAAGGGAGGGCCGCTCTCTTCGGTCGTCTCCTCCCCATCCGCCGGCATCTGCATGTAACCATCTCCCTCCTCTCTCTCCTCTCCCTTCTCTCCTTCTTGCCCCAGCAGTGGTGCGAAGGGTGAATCTGGGCCGCGACCGACACGCGCCTTTTTGCCCCCCCACTGCATCCTCTCCCACGGATTGCCAGTCAGCAGGTCGCGAACTGGAGCACCGGCTCCCCGGGTGGTCTTTGGCCCCCGTGGAGAGGACTGGGACAGCGCAGGTTCAGCGGAGAGCGGCTGCCGGACATTGCGGCGCGCTCGCGAAGGCAAGAACCGGAAACACCTCGGTTTAACCGCTTTCGCAAACACGAGATGCCGCGCGGGCGGCGGGACAGCGGACAAGTAAAAGATGGGACACGCGAAGATCGGGACAAAATCGGATCGGGAGATCCCTCGAGGGAAAAGCTTGAGCTTGAGCCACAGTCCTTGAGCCAAAATGGCTACGGGAGGTCTTAAATACTTCTAAGGAGTTATCTACTACTACTACTACTACTACTACTACTACTACTACTACTACTACTACGACTACGACTACGACTACGACTACGACTACGACTACTACTACCACTACCACTACTACTACTACTACTACTACTACTACTACTACTACTACTACTACCACCACATACTATCACCTACTACCACCTACTACTACGACTACGACTACGACTACGACTACGACTACTACTACTACTACTACAACTACTACTATTATTACTACTACTACTACTACTACTACGACTTCTACGACGAGTACTACGACTACGACGACTACGACTACGACTACGACTACTACTACTACTACTACTACTACTACTACGACCTACTACCTACTACTTACTACCTACTACCTTCTACCTTCTACCTACTATTTACTACCACCCACTACTACTACGACAACTACAACTACGACTACTACTACTACTACTACTACTACTACTACTACCACCACATACTACCACCTACTACCACCTACTACTACGACTACTTCTACTACTGATACTTCTGCTACTTCTACTACTACGGCTACCTTTCATATTATTACGAAACTACTACTACTACTACTACTACTACTACTACCACCACTACGACTACGACTACGACTACGACTACGACTACGACTACAACTACGACTACGACTACTACTACTACTACTACTACTACTACTAC
>CAUYUJ010016257.1:235000-245000 GCA_963575745.1 Prorocentrum cordatum
GACAACCAGAGGCGCCAGAAGAATCGAAGCTGGGAGGTGAGAACGAAGCGACCCCGATCGGAAAATCTGCCGCGTGTTGTGTGTGCGTGTGCGTGTGTGTGTGAGTGCGTGTACATGGCCGAAGCGAAGCTGCACGAGGGTGACGATGTGTCGGCCGAGGCCAAATCCGAGTCTGGTAAGAAATTCGCCGACCCTGTCGGCATATGTGAGGGGCTTCCCCGTTCGAGTCGGGCTTCTCCGTTCAAGTCGTCGTCTCCGTCGTCGTCCGTTCCATCCAAAGAGAAATTGAGCAACGTCGGAGTGGAGTCGAAGGGAAGCCCCTTCCCTTTGATCCCTTCCCCGCGGGGGCGGTCCAGGAAGCCCGAAGAAGTCCCCAAGAGTTCTCCACGAGACCCCCAAGAGGCCGCTGGCGCCCCAAGAGTCTCCAACAGGGTGCCCTGACGGGGGAACCGAACGGACAGTTCGAGCCCTCGGCCCCGAGAGGACCCCAGGAGGCCCCAAAAGGCACCAAAAGGCCCACAGGAAGCCCCAAGAGGCTCCCAAGAGGCTGCCAAGAGGCCCCCAAGATGCTCCCAAGAGGCCCCAAAACTGCCCCCCAGAGGCCTCCGAGAGCGCTCCGAAGAGACCCCCCAAACAGCATCCCTGAGGACTCTAACCCACGTCAGCGTCGTCGTCGCCGCCGCCGCCGCCGTCGTCGTCGCCTTTGTCGTCGTTGTCCCCCTTCAGGGTCGGCGGAACCGGTCGTAAGGCCTTCGCAATAGGGGTGCGTCTCGCGGGTACGCGCGGTATTGACCCCCTCGGATGCCCTGTGGTTGCCCAATGGATTGTCATGTGTTTGTCCCACGGGTTGTCCCATGGGTTGTCTCGTGGGTCGTTTTGCAGTTGACCTGGCCTGTCCAGGAGGATAGAAAGGAAGAAACGAGGCGAAGGAGGAGAAGGGGAAGGAGAAGGGGAAGGAAAAATGTAACAAACCTGAGCCTCAGCCATCGACTGTGGAAGGAGACGGAAGGACAAGGGCAACAAATCTGAGCCTCAGTCATCGACTGTGGAAGAATCGTAGAAGCACTGGCGCGCTGAGCAGTCAACTCGGACCAGCTCGCAGGCGCGGGTGGCCCATCGGGAGCCACCCGCGAGGCCGGGGACGGGGAGCAGGAAGAGGAGAGAGGCCGCGGCCGCGCCCTCCCCGCAGGTCCCCCTTCAGCTGCTCCATGAGGCGTCTGAAGTCCATGGTCTGCATGACCATCTGCTCCGACAGCTCCTTCATCACCATCTCGCTCTCCGCGAAGATCTCGCTTCGTTCCCTCGCGTCTCCTATCAGCCTCTCCTCGGAGGCAAAACAAATATCAAGGGGGGTTCGAGCAAAAGGCCCGCAGCCACCGTCCCTCCTCCTCCTCCTCCTCCTCCTCCTCCTCCTCCTCCTCCTCCTCCTCCTCCTCCTCCTCCTCCTCCTCCCCCCCCCCTCCTCCTCCTCCTCCTCCTCCTCCTCCTCCTCCTCCTCCTCCTCCTCCTCCTCCTCCTCCTCCTCCTCTCCGTCACCTTCCTTCCCTGGGCCCAGATCCCATCAGAGGTGACTGGCAATCCCATTGACATCACCCCAGGAGTTCCGCACTGCGCGGCGTCAGCCGGCCCTCCGCCTCCTCCAGGCGCACAGCGTGCTCCATGAGCTCGAGCTCCTCGAAGAGGGAAAGTAGCACCAAGCGGGACTGCAAAGACTGAGGAGGCAACTCATGGGAAGCCTCCGCAAGAAATACTGAGGACGAGTAAGCCCGATGAAACGGCGATCAAGCCGGATTGAGTCAATGACTAAGCCCGACTGGACCGAATGAAGCAGGACCGAGCCAAATTCAACGGGATCAAGCGGGATTGTGCTGGATTGGGCCAGGCTTCGGGCACGAATCTACCAGCGCCGATGCTTAATGAAACAACTTGACCATCCTGGGAGTTACACTCGACGAGGATAGCAAGGATACGCGATAAGGATGCAAGGGCCTTGGAACGCCATGTTGACGTTTTCTGTGCGGAGCGGAGCATAATGCCGAAGGATGCCAAATCCCGAAGGGGCAAGGATGCAAGGGTAGCCTCGGAAAGTTGCCCCGTCCTTACTATGATGGTTGACTGTACCCTCTGTACCCAGCATGGCGCTGCAAAAGATAGGAGGAATGCTACATCCACCTCGAGCAAGATCGGACTCACACCGACCCACCCACATCGAAAGACCCAGGCCGGACGAGAGCCCGAGCCCTGGGGCATGGACGATGTCACTCTCCCATCGAGAGGAAGCTGGACACTCGTCCAGATTGCCGAGGCGGGCCTTGACAGAGATCTATGTGCATTAAAAAATATACTAGAACCACGCGGGCGCCTCGCGCGCTTAGGTTCTGGTTGGGTGTATGCACAAATTTCGTTGTGATACCCAAGGGGTGGGAGAAAGTTGCCGTAGATGCCAATGATCCCCATCTACTGAGGGTTAACTGGGGATTGATTGAGGACGAAACGTCGTGTTCTCCAACTCCCTGCCCCTCGTCACCATCGCCATTCTCGATGAGAAGCAGCAGCACGCAGCAGCAACAGCAGAACGATCAGGGTCGACAAAGGAGAGGAGCAGGAGCAGCAGGAGAAGAGCAGGAGCAGCAGCAAAACCATTCCTGGCGAGGCCAATCGGGCCATCTTGGAATGGTACGCGAGGCTTCTTGGACCGTCCGAGGCTGCCGTGCGCCCGACCCCCCAGTGTGGCTGGGTTGTGGGTCTGAGCTCTCTTGGATGCCTGCTGGGGTCCCTTGGGAAGACTCTTGGGACTCTTGGGGGTACCTTTGAAAGTCTCTGGGGCCTTTCGGGGGCCGTTTACAGGCCTTGTGGGGTCTCTTTGGGCCTGTTGGGGCGTCGTGGAGCGAGCTGGCGGTCTCAAGGAGTCTTTCGGGCCGTCTTGAGGCCCTCTGGAGGCGCTCTTAGGCGCCCTCTTGGGCGCCTTTTGGGCCGTCTTGGAATTCTCGTGGGCTGTCTTGGGGCGCTCTCCGGGGCATCTTCGGCTGGGCGGGGCGAAGAGGCCCCGAACAGACCCTGGAAGAAAGCCAAAGAAAAATAAGGACAGGTTCCAAGACTGGCGTCAAAACGGCTCCAGGAGGTCCTCCAAGAAGACGCGAACAAAACCCAAGAAGAGCGACAACACAGACCCCAGAGAAGGCCCACGGCGCCAAGAGGGCGACCACATGGTGCCAGGTGGCGGCCGAACATGACCTCAAAGGGTCCCAGAACGCTCGAGAATCCCACCAGCTCTCTGGGCGTAGGTGGTCTAGAGAGTTTCCTCGTCCAACCCCCTCCTTCTCTGTTGGGAAGGGTTTTACCCTTCCCCCCCACCCCCTCCCCTGGACCTGGACGGGGGCGGTCGCGAGCGGTCAGAGCGTCCAAGATGGCCCAAGACGGCCCCAGGAGGGCCTCTGAGAGCCCAAGATGACCTCCAAGATGGCTCACGATAGCCCGAGATGCCTCAAGATGGCTTCCAAGATGCTTCAAAAGGATCCAAGAGGGTTCCAAGACGGTTCCAAGAGGCCTCCGAGACATCCAAAGAGGCCCCCGAAAGACCAAAATCCATCCAAAACCTAAGAAAAACAATGATGGTTGCCTTCTCGTCTTTTCGCTTCCGATGGCCATCCGAGGCCTCAAGATGGCTCCAAGATGGCTCCAAGATGGCCCAAGAGGGCCCCAAGAGGGGCCAAAGAGAGCCTCAAGACGGCCCCAAGAGCGACCAAGAGCGCGCCCCAAAGAACGCGCTAACTAGGGAACCCCCCTTCTTTGATCGACGTCGTCCAGGACGGCCCCAAGAAGTGCCCAGGAGGCCCCAAGAGGCCCCAAGATGGCCCCAAGATGGCCCGCAGGGGCCCCAAAGAGGCCCCCATAAGGAGGACCCCAAGCGGTCCCAAGGGGCCCCCCCGAGGCACCCAAGACGCCCAAGAGCCCCCCAGCACCGCCAAGAGACCCCCAAGACATCCCAAGAGGTCCCGCTGCTCGCGGCGGCGTCAGCGCCTGCCGGGGGCCCGGCAAGGAGGACCGCCGCCCGCCGCGCTGGCACCTAAGCGATCGGGCGGGCCGGCGCCGACGAAGCCTTTCTCGAGTGGCAGGCAGAACTTCTGCGCGACGACGTCGCCCAGCGCTCACGCGTCCGGACGCGCGGGAAGGCCGTCTCCGTCGCATATCTCCTCATCGAGGATGGGGCGGCCCAGCGACCGCGGCGGAACACCTGCTCCTGCGCCCTCCTCTGCGCCAAGAGGTCGTCGCTCATCCCCCATACCTCATCACATACAGGCGGGGGCAAAGCTTGGAGATGCCCAGCGCAGCCGCCGCTGGCCCAAATATCTCGCTGAGGCCCGACAGCGTGAAGTCCCAGAGCGGCGTGCCCGACCCGCCTCTCATCCGGAGCGCCATCAGCACCAGCACCCAGTACAGGTCGAGGACGAACATGATCGCTTCGCCAAAGGAGCCCGTCTTGCCCGGCTGGGAGAGGCCCGATCGGTGGAGCAGCAAGCCCTAGAACTGGTAGGCCGCAGGAGCGATCGCCAACCACGCCGCCATCGGCGCATGCTGCCACGCTATCAACACAACTGCCAAGGCGAACATCACTGCCCTCGGGATCGGCAGCCGCGCGAGTACTGGCGTCCTCAGCCGCCAGGCCTGCGTAGCCAGTGAGGCATCCGGCAGTCGCGCACTCACCTGCCGTGAAGGCCGGGGGCGAAGCGCGCCAGGGCCGCCACTGTCTGCGACTCGATGTTGACCGCCGCCCCTGCCAGGCACCTCTGGCCGAAGTAGTCGTCCAGCAGGGCGTCGAATTGGCCCATGCTGCTCCAGTTCCGGCGGCGGGCAGTTGTCCGTGAAAGACTGCAGGATCTGGCCGTAGAAGGCCTCCGTCGACGGACGCACAGCCAGCTGCTCCAGGAGCGTCAGCGAACGCGAAGTCGACCTGCCCGCAGCCGCCGCCGCCGCGCGCTGGGCCCGCGCGCGCGCGCCGACTTGGAGGGCACGGCGCGGAGCGGCATCGCCCCTGCGGCCCCCGCCAGTAGCGCCAGCAGAAGGGCCAGAAGCACGCTCGTGGCGCAAAATGCAAGCATTGCTGAAATGGCGGTGGCCACTGAACCAGCCCCGCTTGCCACGGCTGCGGGAGTCGGAGGGGTTCCTCTCTGAGGCGACGCACCTCGCGCATAGCCTCGAGCCCGCGGCGAGGGATAGGGCGCACACCTAGTTCACGCACGACCTCCAGGGGCGGGCCCGAGCCCCCCCCCCCCCCCCTCTCCGCATGCGAGTGGGACTGCAAGGTCATCGACGAGAGCGACGATACGTCTATCACGTGCCTTCCTATTTCGAAGCTGATGCCGACGCGACGCGACGAGCGCCCACCCTCCAGGCACTAAATGTTAGCACCTAGCGTTACCG
Source organism: Prorocentrum cordatum (assembly GCA_963575745.1). Lineage (NCBI taxonomy): Eukaryota > Dinophyceae > Prorocentrales > Prorocentraceae > Prorocentrum > Prorocentrum cordatum. The sequence goes on from CAUYUJ010016257.1 coordinate 240,422, forward strand.
ACTGGGCGGAGACACTGTTCCATGCGGGCCCCCGAGCGACATGGGCGGGCACCTCGTCGAGCTCCCGAGCGCCCCGTGCCCCCTGCGAGCGCCCCGCGCGGGCCCGCGCCGCGGGTCCACGCAGTAGCCCCCCGAGCCCTGCTGGCCCTGGTGGGCCCCCATGAAGCCATAGATCGAGTTCCCGTGGAAGCCAGCAGAGTCCTCTACCGGAGAGCCCCCAGCTGCCGCGCAGGATGGGGTCGTCGGAGTAGCGCCAGCAGGGCTTGGACCGCCCGTTCTCGAGGTCACGATTTCCTGCAAAGCTCTAGTAGCAGTACTGATGCCCGTCTCCTGGAGCGAGCGCACGCGGGCCTGGTGCCAATCGTCAACCTTGCAGCGCCACCGCCCCGACCCTCGGCCCATGGCTGCACAGGCGGCATCAGGGGCACGGCGTCGCATCGCGCCGAGGCCAATGGGCGACGCATCGCAGACGGTCAGCGCGTCGCGCCACACCGCCGACCGGTCGCAAGCCAAGATAGGCAGCAAGTCCCTGATGGTGACCAGCTCCTCCCGGATGGACTGCCAGATCCGCCCTTGCCTCTCGCCGCAGGCCGCGTCAAAACTGTAGGAGCTGCGGAGCACCGTCAGCACCTCGCGGCGCAACATGGACGTCCAGGCGACGCGGCCCGCACCGTTCCCATCGCACAGCCCGAACACCAGCCTCGCCTCAAGAACCGAAATCGCCGCGCAGAGCCTCCAAACGTTCCGGGGCCCGACGCGAATGATCTTGCCGCCCTTCAGCGACATGCCCAAGAACTCGGCGCCCAGCGAGGCGGGCTCGATCTCGTGGACCGGCAGCCCTCGAGCCCTGAACTTCGAGACCAGAAAGACCACGGCGCGGTCGACCGCGGCCCTGTCGGCGCCGAAGACCAGGATGCTGTCCACGCAGGCGCCAAAGCCGATAGACGCGCCGCCGGCGACGACCACTCCGGACTGGCCGCCCAGGGCCGTCATGGACCTCTCGCGCCCGTTATCAGCGAGCACGGCGCGGGCAGCTGACTGGCGCAGGTGCAGCGCCCACGAGAAGCCCATCGGGATGGCCACGACCTGCGGGCTGACCATGGCGGACGGGCCCACGTCCAGGTCGACCATGCCCGCCTCCTGAAGCACCCCTGCCCCGACCGAAGGCGGCCCGAACATCGCCCCCATGCCGCCCAGGGGCCGCGCGCGGTAGATGGCGCACCCCAGGTCGCACGAGGAAAGATGCACGCCAGGTTCCGGCGCATCAATGGCACCGAAGGCCGCGGCAGAAGGCAGCCGAGTAGCTGGATTGTCGAGGAACGCGCGCCGAAATTGCCATCACATGTCTGCGGTACATATGCATCAAAAACTGCCCATACGTGTGCTCGTCACGAACCAGGGCAGGATCGCAGTAGGGCCCCTTGGGTCACTCGGATCTCGCCAGGTCTGCCGCAGACTGCCAATCTCGCAGCACATGGCTCCGCCACCCCTCCAGCCAAGCATTGTCCTGCGGCTGCGCCAGTCCGGAAGACAAACAATTGAGGGCCCCTCATTCAGGCCACGCGACTCGGTCGCGCGCATAAGGGGATGACGCGGCGGCGCCAGACCCATACAGGCATGACGGCCTGGCGCAGCCCGTCGCGCGCTGCTGGACAGGGCGAGGGCAAACAAAAAAAAACATAAAATCAATCCAGTGCAGAAGTGACCGCCCTACTCGCTCGGCGCGATGCACTGCGAAGTCGCTGCGACGGGCCGATCGACGGCCAGCTGACCTCGCCCCTCGCGTAAATTCGGCTGGTTCGATCGGCAGCGGGAACAGATCGCGGCGCCGGGAGCATCGCGGCCGCCGAAGGCAGGCGGCGGCGGCCGCCAGGGGGCCCCGGGAATGGCGCTGGCCCATCTGCCCCCCGCCACCCCTTCTCAATCATGGGTCTCCTGGGCGGCACGGCGGCCGCCCCCGCCGCCTCGGCCGCGGCCTCCACGGCCGCCACGACCACGACCGCCGCGGCCGCCATCGTCAGTGACGCGGCCGGCTGCCAAGGCTCGCCCCCCCCCTCGCCTTGCGTCGCTCCTCGGCTGGCCCCTCTCCGCCGCGAGCCAGTCGCGGAGGGCAAGCGCGACGCACCGGTTACCGATCGTGTCCTGGGCCCCCGACATCAGCGCAGCCTCCGAGGCGCACTCGGTCGATGGGGCGAACCTGCCGCGATACAGCTCCTCCTGGGTCTGAATGGTTCGCCCGACCAGTTCCATGGACGCGAGGTTCGTCGCGCGCAGCTGATCACAGCACACGCAGTACTCCAGCAGCTGGCAGCACAGGAAGTGCTTGGCAACACATGGGTCTTCGGCCTCCAAGAAAGCCTCTGCCTTCCATTTGGCACGGCGACCGAGAGGCGCCCCACCGCTGCGGCAGATGAAGTCGAGCACCCATACAAGAGCGCGGGGCTCTTTCAAGGGCCAGTCGCCCCACGGCAGCTCGTGGAGCCGCACGACGCCCGAGCGGAAGTCGATGAACCTCACCACTTGCTGGTCAGGCACGATGTTCTGCACCGTGGCGTCGCCGCCTGGTGCTCCTCCAATCGCGGCCATGGCGCCGGCTAGGACGGCAGCACTCACAGGTGCAGCGGCGCCGCCCCCACCGTGCGCGGCGGCCGCGGCGGCGCCCGCAGCCCCCAAGGCAACGGCCGGGGCTCCGACAGCAGGGACCAAGCCGCGGTTGGCACCAAGGCTCCACCACCACCACCGACGGCCGCAGGCGGGGCTGCTGGGACCAGGGCTCCGGCCGCCGCGGCCCGGCCGCCGCGGCCGGGGCGGCGGCCCCACCGCCAAGGGCGGCCGCTAGCCCAGCAAGGCCCCCACCGTCAGCTGCAGGCGCCCCAGCCAGAGCGCCGCCCACAGCAGGAGCGGCTCCGGCCGGAGGAACCAACACGCGCCCAGCAGTGTTGAGAATGACGGCTGGGCCTGCGGCGAGACCGAAAACAGTACGTGTCGACGCTGCCGCGGCGGCGACCTCCGCATGAAAGGGTAGCGCTCGAAATCGATACAGCTGATCGGCTCCTGTGGCTCGAGCCTGGCCGCCCTGTGCCGCACCTGCTGGCACTGCATACTCGACCACGTCCATGCCGTTCACGTTGATGATCTCCACGTAGTCGTGCCCGTCTGGGGCACGGATCCCCGAGCCGAACGGCGCCGTCGGCTGAAAACAAAGAATCGGCCGTTCATGCCATATTCTGGCGCCGTCCACGCGATCCCTGATCAGCACGAAAGCGCCCTCAATCAGGCCGAGCACCGCCAGTGGATGCCCGGCCGCGGCCGCAGCTGCGGCCGACATCTCACAAAGAGGCCTGCTGGCGGGCCCTCACTGCGGCCGCCTGAGCTCGCGCCAGCTCGTCGGCGTCGGCCGCGAGGCGGGCGGCAGCGTTCCTCGGCGGCGGGGGCAGCGCCGACCTGGCGGCGGCGGCGGGGGCGGCGGCCCAGACCGATGCTGCGCCGATCCTGGCCCCGACGATCAGGGCGAGGAGGACCGCCGACAGAGGCCAGCGGCCTGCCGCCTCGGGGCAGTCGAGGCGAGTCGCCTCCTGCCCAGCACTGCAAGTGAGGCTGGGGCGCAGCGGCAGTCAGGGCACTGCTCGCGGGCTGCCCAGACGAGCGCGGCCTGGGACGCCCCCTGGAGCAGCTCCGTCGCAAGCCAGCCACCGATGGACATCGGACTGCCCCACCTCTCCACTTGAGCCCAAATGCCAGCGGCATGAGGGTGCGGCACGCTCACCATGGGACTCTGCTTCCCGTTGTTGAAACACAGCACACATATATAATAAAAAGTAAAGAACATGAAACATAATTAGCCTGGTGAAGGACCCAACCATATGCAGTTGTGAACACCGTCGTTGTATGCACCGCATTCAGAGGAGCTCCCTAGAGGGTCACGAAACGTGCGAGAGGTGTGCCAAAAGTTGTCCGGTGGGCGCATGCGAAAGCAGCCACTGGGGCCGTCGGTGGAATTCCCCATGGGACCACGAAACACGTGAGAGGTGTGCCGAAATATGTGCGGTGGACGCATGCGAACGCAGCCACTAGGGCCGTCGGTGGAGCTCCCCAAGGGGCCGCGAAACGTGTGATGGGTGTGCCGAAATGGGTGCGGTGGGCGCATGCGGACGCAGCCACTGGCGCCTTCGGTGGAGATCCCTATGCGGCCACGAAACGCGTGAGGGGTGTGCCGGAATGGGCGTGGGTGACGCATGCGGGCGGTGGCACCAGGGCCTTCGTTGGAGCTCCATATGGGACCACGAAACGTGTGAGGGGTGTGACGACATGGGTGTGGGTGACGGATGCGGGCGGTGGCACTGGCGCCTTCTGTGGAGCTCCCTATTGGGCCACGAAACGTGAAGGGGTGTGCCAAAATGAGCTTGGGGGACGCATGCGGGCGGTTCCACTGGGGGCTTCGGTGGAGCTCCCAGTGGGACCACGAAACGTGTGAGGGGTGTGACGACATGGGTTTGGGGGACGCGTGCGAGCGGTCCCACTGGGGGCCTCGGTGGAGCACCCCATGGGGCCACGAAATGTGAAGGGGTGTGACGACATG
>CAUYUJ010016257.1:250000-288008 GCA_963575745.1 Prorocentrum cordatum
GTGCCAAATTGCAATGCTGAATATATCGATCTTGATGTACCGTGCCAAGGGCTGTGCTGTGCTGCGCCTTGCTGAACTGCGATGTGCCATGCCACGATTGTGCTCGATTGAACGTTGTAGATCGAGTCCTCTTTGCATCCAAGTCCTGACCGAACTGATATGGATCTTAAGCTCGAGCTGCCTGAGCACATAGCAGCTGCCCCAGAGCTAATTGACAGGGGGACATGCCAGGAGGACGCGCCGCGGCACGTCCCAAGGGAAGCGCCAGCGCCTGTTGTGCGCAACGCCAACACCCCCCCCAAGCCTTTGAATACAAAGTGCATTTTGCACCAAAACCTGGATCATGCGAGGACGCCCCGCGATCACTTTGCCTTGGCTTTTGACAGGGGCGGCGGGGGACGGCATCCTGCCTGCGATGTGCAGGCCTATAATATCAAGGGGCCCAGGGACACACAAATAAATGGACACAATTCCCAGGATTCCCTACAGTTTCCCATGCTTTCTGGATTTGCGTCTTCCCCCCCCCACTTCCGATATTTCCCCATGTATGTCTGGGAATCGACGATTATTTGTGTCTGTGTGTGTGCTTCCCCCTCCTGATAATATCCCTGTCAACGTGGCGCACATGGTGCGCGTCGCGCACCTGGCAAGTGCGGCGAGCCTCGCGGGTATCGCCCACCTGGCTGGCATCTGCAGTGGTTCCCGATGGTAGTCGATGGCAGCCGCTGCCTGTGCTCATACTCGGGTGCTACTTATGATTCGCGGGAGGGCGGGTGAGATGAGCATCGATTAACCGATCCCCATCCCCACCAGCGTGGGCTGGGCCCCACTGGTCGATCTGCCTCTCTAGATGGGGACATGGGCCGTTCCCTTCGGGTTTTCGAGGGGTGCATCACCAGCTGGGGTTGTAATTTGGTGGGGGCCTCGAAAGGGATGAGGACGGGGATGGGGGTCGGTGCAACGATACTGAGCCTGTGATCGGGTGCTGCTGATGTGTTTCGAGAGGGCGGGCGGGAGTGAGCGACACAGCCTGCGGCCTGAGGCAGCCTGAGCACTGCTATACTCGACTGGCGACAAGCCCGGGGCCATGCGGGTCCCCCCCCCGCCATCCCTGCCCAAAGAATATGCAAAGTGAACCCTGCGCCAGAACACTGGGTCATGGTCTTTGCATTGTCTTTCGGCAGGGACGGCGGGGGTGCCAGCATATGGCCTGCTGTGCGCAGCGCCACCACCCCCGTCAAGAAAGAGTACAAGCTGCATTTCGCGGCTACATCTGGATCATGCGCGGGCACCCCACGACAACTTTACATTGGCTTTTGGCATGGACGGCGGGGCTGGCATATTGCCTGCTGTGCGCAAGCCCACCAGTCACTCCGCCGCGATTGCGCATTGGTTTTCGACAAGGACGGTGGCGGCCGACATGTTACCCGATATGCGCGGGCGCGCCTGGCACACTCTGCGCATGCCCCGAACGAGGCCCACCTGGCGCGGCTGGAGCATGCGGCACACTTGGCGCACGTGGAGCACGTGGCGCATCCGGCGCACCTGGCACCCGTGGCGCACCTCGCCCCAGCGTCGCGCACCTGGTGTCTATCTTGATTCTCAGTAGCTGTGCATCCAAAGACGACCGCTGAATATTTTCAGATTCGGGTGCTACATATGTAGCGGGAGGGCGGGTGGGAGTGAGTCCAACAGTTTACGTCTGGAAAGGGTGTCTTGATTACTACTCCCTACTAAATATACCCTCCTCTCCCATCCTACCGGCGACAAACCCGGGACCATGACCACCCCCCACCACCTCCCATGGCAACAAAAGATACAAAGTGCACTTTGCCCCAAAGTCTAAATCATGCGCGGACGCCCAGCGATCGCTTTGCATTGGTTTTAGACAGGGACGGCGGGGGGGCTGGCACATTGCCTGCTTCGTGCAATGCCAACACTCCCCACCATCTCTTACAAGAAGCATACAAAGTGCACTTTGCACCAAAATCTGGACCATGCGAGGACGCCCCGCGATCACCTTGCATTGGTTTTTGCTTGGGACGGCGGGGGGGCTGGCATACTGCCTGCTGCGCGCAATGCCACAACACCCCCCAACCATCCTCGTCAAAAAAACATGACCGACCCACGAACCGGGAAAGGAATATAGAAATGTAAGGCATGGCAACGCTTCAAGACACCTGACTGGGCGATGGACAAATGCAATGCTGAATGTATCAATTTTGATGTACCGTGCCGAAGGTTGTGCTGTGCTGCGCCGTGCTGAATTGCGAAGTGCCATGCCGCGATTCTGCTCTATAGCGTTGTGGATCGAGTCATCCTTTGCATCCGAATCCTGACCGAACTGATCTGGATCTTAAGCTCGAGCTGCCTGCGCACATAATAACTGCCCCAGAGCTAATTGACAGGTTGACATGCCAGGAGGACGCGCCGCGGAACGTCCCAAGGGACGCGCCAGGCGACGTGCCAGGGGACGTGCCATGGGGACGCACCGCGGGACGTGCCAAGGGGACGCGCTACGGAACGTCCCAATGGACGTGCCACGGGACGTCCCAGTGGACTCGCAGCGAGACGTGCCAGAGGGACTCGCCACGGGACGCGCCACGGAACGTGCCAGGTTGCAACGCTGAATGTATCGATCTTCATGTAACGTGCCGAAGGCTGCGCTTTGCTGCGCCGTGCTGAATTGTGATGTGCCATGCCACGATTGTGCTCTATAGCGTTGTGGATCGAGTCCTCCTGTGCATCCGAGTCCTGACCGAACTGATCTGGATCTTAAGCTCGAGCAGCCTGAGCACAGAATAACTGCCCCAAAGCTAATTGACAGGGGGACATGCCAGGAGGACGCGCCGCGGAACGTCCCAAGGGACGCGCCAGGCGACGTGCCAGGGGACGTGCCATGGGGACGCACCGCGGGACGTGCCAAGGGGACGCGCTACGGAACGTGCCCATGGACGTGCCACTGGACGTGCCAGGGGACCCATGTGTTTTCAGGCTGGCCCCGCCCTGGGGCGTTAGGAACCCATGCGTTTTCATATATTTCGGGCCTTGGGGCGTTCGGAACCCATGTGTTTTCATGTTTCTCTCGCCCTGGGGCGTTAGCAACCTATGTGCTTTCACGCTTGCTCCGCCCTGAGACGCTAGGAACCCAGATGTGTTCACACTTGTCCCGCCCTGGGGCGTCTGGAACCGATGTGGTTTTACGCTTCTCGAGCCTCCTGGGGCCTCCTGGGGGGCGGGGGGGGAACGAAGCACATACCCTTTCCGGGAAAAAGGCATCCTAGGGCCTTCTGGGGCGAAAAGCGCACCCCGAACACATATCCCAATACAGAACAGTGCCTCCTGGGGCCTCGTGGAGCCTCCTGGAGCCTCCTGGGGCCTCCTGGGGCCTCCTGGAGCGTTGGGAGCCCATGTGCTTCTGCGTTTCTCCCGCCCTGGGGCGTTGGGAGCCCATGTGTTTCCATGCCTGTCCCGCCCTGGGGCGTCAGGAACACATGTGGTTGCACGCTTCTCCTGCCCTGGGGCGTTAGGAACCATATGTTTTCATTCATATGTGTCTCGCCCTGGGGCGTTGGGAACCCAAGTGTTTTCACGCGTCTCCCCCGCCCTTGGGCGTTAGGAACCCATATGTTTTCACGCTTGTCCCGCCCTGGGGCGTTAGGAACCATGTGCTTTCACACTTGTCGAGCCTCCTGGGGCCACCTGGGGGGCGGGGGGAAGCGAAAAGCGCTCCCCGAATAGATATCCCACTCCAGAACATACGTAAAATAAGCTTTTCACATCAGACATCCTCTGAACTCTGGTCCCCAGGAGAGAAACAATATAGAACACAAAACAAATGTTTCGCTCGAGACAACCTCAACAAAATTCTGAAAAACAAGCGTTTCGTTCGGGGCATCCGCAAACATAAAACCATGTATAACACAAAACAAGCGTTTCGCTCGAGACATCCTCAAACATATCTGAAACTAAGCGTTTCGTTCGGGGCATCCTCAAAAATAATTCCGCAGGCCCCTCCCGACCTCGATATTTATCCAGGAAAAATTGCGCCGGCCCTTCCCCAACATGGCACGGGGGACAATTTACAAACTAAAAGATTATCCCAGTGCGACCCGACCTAGGAGTTGGAGCCTCTAGGAAAGCAACATTAGCAGCAGCAATAGTGGATGCTGTGCTGCGCTATGCTATGATATGTTATGCTATATTATGCTATGCTATGCTATGCTATGATATGCTATGCTATGCTATGCTGCGCAATGCCATGCTGGGCTAGGCTAGGCTAGACTAGGGTATGCTGTGCTATGCTATGCTATGATATACTATGCTGCGCTGTGTTATGCTAAACAATGCTATGCTATGATATGATATGCTATGATATGATATGTTAAGCTGTGTTGCGCTATGCTATGCTATGGTATGCTATGCTATGCTATGCTAGGCTGAGCTATGCTATGCTATGCTATGCTATGCTATGCTTGGCTACGCTATGCCATGCTGTGCTAATGCTGCGCTGCGCTATGCTGCGCTGCGCTAAGCTAAGCTAAGGTAAGCTAAGCTAAGCTATGCTAAGCTAAGCTAAGTTAAGCTAAGCTTAGCTAAGCTAAGCCAGGCTAGGCTAAGCTAAGCTAAGCTAAGCAAAGCCAAGCCAAGTTAAGCTAAGCTAAGCTAAGATGCGATAAGCTAAGTTAAGCTAAGCTAAGCCAAGCTAAGCCAAGCCAAGCTAGGCTAGGCTAGGCAAAGCTAAGCTAAGCTAAGCTAAGCTAAGATGAGATGAGATAAGCTAAGCTCGGCTAAGCTAAGCTAAGCTAAGCTTAGCTTAGCTTAGTTTAGCTTAGCTAAGCTGGGTGAACCCAGGGGGCGCAACTGGGGGAATCGCGGGGCGGGGACTGGGGGAACCGCCCGGGGCGTTTTACACTGCCCGGCCCCTTTAAGCAAACAAAGTAAGAACCCTCTAGGCAGAGCCTAGGTAGGGAATAACCTTGGGCCCGCGCCCTTTCCAGGAACATGCTCGACCCACGAACCCGGAAAGGAATATAGAAATGTGAGGCATGGCAACGTTTCAAGACACCCAAATGGGCGACGGGCAATTGCAGTGCTGAATGTATCGATCTTGATATACCGTGCCATCGGCTGTGCTGCGCTGCGCCGTGCTGAATTGCGATGTGCCATGCCAGGGTTGTGCTCTACAGCGTTGTGGATCAAGTCCTCATTTGCATCCGAGTCCTGACCGAACTGATCTGGATCTTAAGCTTGAGCTGCCTGAGCACATAGTAGCTGCCCCAGGGCTAGTTGAAGCGGGGACGTGCGCGTTGGGAACGTGCGGGTTGCTCAATCAACTCGACATCAAAATCCGACTCGGCTCCGAAAAGGAACGACACGACACGGGGCACAGGCTCACGAACGCGCCACAGGGTGTGTTAGGAGCACAATAGGGGATGCACCAGGGGGCGTGTCAGGGGACGTATCAGGGGAGTGAGCAATGCGACTTCGCAGATTCCGCCGCCAAGGCCGAACAGCCTCGCAAGGGTCTGACGGACCTCGGCGACGCGGCCGTGGAGACAGTCCTGCCGCGACGGACCGTAGGCGTGTGCAAAGTGAGCTATGCGACTGGAGAGCGACACGCTGGCGGCGCCGGCGCTGGAGGAGCATGATTTGGGTCTGCGGCGCGGCCTGGAGCAACCTGTTGGCGGCGCCATCGAGGACCTTTGCCAGCGCGGGGGGCGAAGCTCAGCTGCAGGCAGGCGGGCCTGGGGACGCGTGGCGCTGCCGACCTTCACCTCACGGCCACTGGCCAGCTGACCGAGACGGTCCCCCTGGCCGATCACGTGGACGCAGCCTTCGTGGCAGCCAGGATGTTCCCTGCTGGTCCTTTGGCGGAGACGGACACACATTGGCTGGACGGTGCCCTCGCCCGCCTTGCCCACGGCCTCGCTGACTGACGTCGCCGGGTGCCTGCGCCAGGTGGCCGTCAAGTTCGCGAGGTGGCCGCCACGGGACAGGCCGACGCCCAGAAGGCGCTGGCGCAAGAGGGCATCTTCACTGCCGACGCGACCACTCTCGAACCCGAGCACCCCGCGCTGGCCGAGCCGCCCTGGCAGCGGCGACTGGTGCAAGTTCTGGACGTCGCCTGTGCGGAGTCCGCGGTGCGGGGGGCCCGCGATGAGGAGCGTTGGAAGACACCTCGAAACTCCGCAACTTCATGGATGCCGCCGGTGATAACACGCGGTTGTCGTCGCTGCACCCGGCACAGGATGCTTGCCTCGATCGCGAAGAGCTCGCGCCAGCGTTGCCGTTTTTCCTGGGAGCGAGCCTCGTCGACAACGCTCCCTGCGCGTGGTGCTCTGGCCGCAACCGCGTCGTGGGACATGGAGCGCACTGCCCAGCATGTGGCTGTTCCGGCGAGTCTTGGGGACACACCTGCGGTCGCAACGTGCACCACAGAGTCGCGGTGATGGCCGATCCCACAAGCTGTCTCGAGCCAGCAGAGCTCGTGACTCGTCTCCCTGGCGCTCGCCCTGCAGGCCTGCTCTCCTCCGCCGCATCCCTGGACGGCGGCCGCGAGCACCCGGACGTCGGGAGCACGACGCCTCTCTAGGCCGGCGCCGGCTTCGACTGAGCGGCGGCGATGCGCGGTGCCAAGGTACGCCGTATTATTATTGTTAGTATTACTATTACAAATGTTATTATTAGTATTACTAGTGCTATTTTATTATTACTACTACTACTCCTATTACTACGACTACCACTACTACTACTACTACTACTACTACTACTACTACTACTACTACTACTACTACTACTACTACTACTACTACTACTACTACTACTACTACTACTACTACTACTACTACTACTACTACTACTACTACTACTACTACTACTACTACTACTACTACTACTACTACTACTACTACTACTACTACTACTACTACTACTACTACTACTACTACTACTACTACTACTACTACTACTACTACTACTACTACTACTACTACTACTACTACTACTACTACTACTACTACTACTACTACTACTACTACTACTACTACTACTACTACTACTCTGATTGTTGTTACTATGAGTAGTATTATTATTCTTATCTACTACTACTACTACTACTACTCTGATTGTTGTTACTATGAGTAGTATTATTATTCTTATAATTGTTCTTGTTAGTATTATTATTATGGGACCAGCCTCACCAGAGGAGCTGCGACAGCAACACCCGGAGCACGAGCACGAGCCAGAGTGGCAAGCGCTCGCGTCGCCTGGGCTGCAGAGCGCGCGGCTCGCCCAAAAGGGGCCCCGCAGGCGGCCGGCGCCCGGGACGGCGGCCTCGCAGGCGGTGCTGCGCGGAGGCGGAGGAGGCGGAGGAGGAGGAGGAGGAGGAGGAGGAGGAGGAGGAGGGGAGGAGGAGGAGGAGGAGTCTTCTCCCCGACGAGAACACCGCCAGGGGGGCGTTCCTTGCGGGTGGTGGCGCTCGGAGCGCCCCTGCTGCGGGCGCTGGCTGGGCGACGTCCACTCGTGCGAGGGGAATGCCTCGAGGGGAGGGAGAAGCGCAGAGCAGGATGGAGTAGGTTAGAGTGAAATGGAGTCGAGTCAAGTCGAGTGGAGTAGATGAGGAGACGCAGCAGCAGCGGGAGCAGTCCAGCCGTCTGGGCAGCCTAGACCTGGCCCCAACATGATCGACCCACGAACCCGGAAAGGAATATAGAAATGTAACGCATGGCAACGTTTTCAAAAAGACACCTGATTAGGTGACGGGCAAGTGCAATGCTGATTGTATCGATCTTGATGTACCGTGCCGAAGGCTGTGCTGTGCTACACCGTGCTGAATTGCGATGTGCCATGCCGCGGTTGTGCTCTATAGCGTCGTGGATCGAGTCCTCCTTTGCATCCGAGTCCTGACCGAACTGATCTGGATCTTAAGCTCGTGCTGCCTGAACACATAGTAGCTGCCCCAGAGCTAATTGACAGGGGGACATGCCAGGAGGACGCGCTGCGGAACGTCCCAAGGGACGCGTCAGGCGACGTGCCAGGGGACGTGCCATGGGGTCGCACCGTAAGACGTGCCAAGGGGACGCGCTACGGAACGTGCCAATGGATGTGCCACGGAATGTGCCAGGGGACGCGCCACGCGACGTGCCAGGGGGACTCGCCAAGGGACGTCCCACGGAACGTGCCAAGGAACGTGCCAGGTTGCAATGCTGTTTGTATCGATCTTGATGTACCGTGCCGAAGTCTGTGCTGTGCTGCACCGTGCTGAATTGCGATGTGCCATGCCGCGGTTGTGCTCTATAGCGTCGTGGATCGAGTCCTCCTTTGCATCCGAGTCCTGACCGAACTGATCTGGATCTTAAGCTCGAGCTGCCTGAACACATAGTAGCTGCCGCAGAGCTAATTGACAGGGGGACATGCCAGGAGGACGCGCCGCGGAACGTCTCAAGGGACGCGCCAGGCGACATGCCAGGGGACGTGCCATGGGGACGCACCGCGGGACGTGCCAAGGGGGCGCGCTACGGAACGTGCTGGGGACAAGCGTTTCGCTCGAGACATCCTGTCAAAATCCTCATTCTAGACATCCGCCTGAGCGACCTGGACACGTGAAAACAAACGTTTCGCTCAACACATCCTCAACACATTCTCATGCTAGACATCCGCCTGGGCGAACTGGACACGTGAAAACAAGTAGTTCGCTCGAGACATCCTCAACACATCTTCATGTGAGACGTCCGCCTGGGTGACCTGGGCACGTGAAAACAAGCGTTTCGCTCGAGACGTGTTCAACACCTCATTCTAGACATCCGCCTAGGCGACCTGTACACGTGAAAGCAAACATCTCGCTCGAGACATCCTCAACACATCTTCATGTTAGACATCCGCCTGGGCGACCTGGACACGTGAAACAAGCGTATCTCTCGAGACATCCTCAACACATCCTCATGCTAGGCATCCGCCTGGGCAACCTGGACACGTGCAAACAAGCATCTCGATCGAGACATCCTCAACACCTCCTGATTCTAGACATCCGCCTGGGCGACGAGGACGCGTGAAACCAAGCGTCTCGCTCGAGACATCCTCAACGAATCCTGGCGCTTGACCTCTGCCTGGGCAACCTGGAGGCGTGAAACCAAGCGTCTCGCTCGAGACATCCTCAAGACCTGGGCTCGTGAAACCAAGCATTTCACTTGAGAGATCCTCTAAATTCTGGTCCCCAGGAGAGGACAATCTATAACACAGAACAAGCGTTTCGCTCGAGACATCCTCAACAAATTCTGAAAAACAAGCGTTTCGCTAGGGACATCCTCACAGTTCAATTCGCCGGCCCTTCGCGACCTCGTTATTTATCGCAAAAGAAATTCGCCGGCCCTACAGCCGTCAGATCCGGGGGTAAACCTCTAAAAGAGATCCCTGGGCCCAAGCCCTTTCCGGGAACATGATCGACCCACGAACCCGGAAAGGAATGTAGAACTGTAACACATGGCAGCGTTTTCAAAGACACCTGATTGGGTGACGGGCAAATGCAATACTGAAGGTATCGATCTTGATGTACCCTGCCGAAATCAATGCTGTGCTGCGCCGTGCTGACTTGCGATGTGCCATGGCGCGACTGTGCTCTATAGCCTCGTGGATCGAGTCCTCCTTTGCATCCGAGTCCTGACCGAACTGATCTGGATCTTAAGCTCGAGCTGCCTGAACACATAGTAGCTGCCCCAGAGCTAATGGACAGGGGAACATGCCAGGAGGACGCGCCGCGAAACGTCCCAAGGGATGCGCCAGGCGACGTGCCAGGGGACGTGCCATGGGGTCGCACCGCGGGACGTGCCAAGGGGACGCGCTACGGAACGTGCCAATGGATGTGCCACGGGATGTGCCAGGGGACGCGCCACGCGACGTGCCAGGGGGACTCGCCAAAGGACGCCCCACGGAACGTGCCAAGGAACGTGCCAAGTTGCAATGCTGAGTGTATCGACCTTGATGTACCGTGCCGAAATCTGTGCTGTGCTGCGCCGTGCTGACTTGCGATGTGCCATGGCGCGATTGTGCTCTATAGCCTCGTGGATCGAGTCCTCCTTTGCATCCGAGTCCTGACCGAACTGATCTGGATCTTAAGCTCGAGCTGCCTGAACACATAGTAGCTGCCCCAGAGCTAATGGACAGGGGAACATGCCAGGAGGACGCGACGCAGAACGTCTCAAGGGACGCGCCAAGCGACGTGCCAAGGGACGTGCCATGGGGACGCACCGCGGGACGTGCCAAGGGGACGCGCTACGGAACGTGCTGGGGACAAGCGTTTCGCTCGAGACATCCTGTCAAAATCATCTGAATTCCTACGCGCGGGACGCTGCACGCGCGAGACATCCTCGGAATTCCTGCGAGCGGGACGTGAAAACAAGCATTTCGCCTGAGACATCCTTTGAATTCTGGCCCCCCACGAGGCCACCGCTCGAGACATCCTCCAATTTTGCAAAACCAGCGTTTCGCTCGAGACATCCTCAACAAATTATGAAAAACAAGCGTTTCGCTCGAGACATCCTGTCAAAATCCAAGAAATCCAAATACCCGCGCGCGGGACGCGGCACGCGCGAGACATCCTTGGAATTCCTGCGCGAGGGGCGCTTTTCCGTGTCGCGGTCGGCTCTGCAAAACCAGCGTGTCGCTCGAGACATCCTCAACAAATTCTGAAACCAAGCGTTTCGCTCGAGACATCCCCAACTCTGCAAAACCAGCGTCTCGCTCGAGACATCCTCAACAAATTCTGAAAAACAAGCGTTTCGCTCGAGACATCCTCAACATGATGGACCCACGAACCCGGAAAGGGATATAGACATGTGGAGCATGGGCACGTTTTCACGATACCCAACGGGGCAACACCTCACGAAACATCCCACGAGACACCTCACGAAACATCCCACGAGACACCTCACGAAACATTCCGCGAGACACCTCACGAAACATTCCAGGAGACACCCCGCGAAACATTCCACGAGACACCCCACGAAACATTCCACGACGACAGGCAACCACTCAACCAAGGCGGTGTGGTCGTGCTGGGGAGTGGTCGTGCTGGGGTGTGGTCGTGCTGGGGGGTGGTCGTGCTGGGGTGTGGTCGTGCTGGGGGGGTGGTCGTGCTGGGGGGTGGTGTGCTGGGGCGTGGTCGTGCTGGGGCGTGGTCGTGCTGGGGCGTGGTCGTGCTGGGGTGTGGTCGTGCTGTGGTGAGGTCGTGCTGGGGTGTGGTCGTGCTGGGGTGTGGTCTTGCTAGGGTGGGGTCGTGCTGGGGTGGGGTCGTGCTGGGGTGGGGTCGTGCTGGGTGTCGTGCTGGGGTGTGGTCGTGCTGGGGTGTGGTCGTGCTGGGGAGTGGTCGTGCTGGGGTGTGGTCGTGCTGGGGCTGGTCGTGCTGGGGGGTGGTCGTGCTGGGGCGTGGTCGTGCTGGGGCGTGGTCGTGCTGGGGCGTGGTCGTGCTGGGTGCTGGGGTGTGGTCGTGCTGTGGTGAGGTCGTGCTGGGGTGTGGTCGTGCTGGGGTGTGGTCTTGCTGGGGTAGGGTCGTGCTGGGGTCGGGTCGTGCTGGGGTGTGGTCGTGCTGGGGTATGGTCGTGCTGGGGTGGGGTCGTGCTGGGGTGGGGTCGTGCTGGGGTCTGGTCGTGCTGGGGTGTGGTCGTGCTGGGGTATGGTCGTGCTAGGGTGGGGTCGTGCATTTCGCTCGAGACATCCTGCCAAAATTCCAGGAAATCGTACAAAAACAAAGGAATTAGTCGAGACATCATCGAAATTCCTTCGCGCGGGGCGCTTTTCCGCGTCGCGGTCGGCTCTGCAAAACAAGCGTTTCGCTCGAGACATCCTCGGCAAACTCTGCGGAGCAAGCGTTTCGCTCGAGACATCCTCAACACACGAAAAAGTGGCCCGCACCCTGTGATTTATCGATCGGGATTTCAAAAACAAGCGTTTCGCTCGAGACATCCTCAAATTTTAATTCGCCGGCCTCCTTCGACCTCGTTATTTATCAGGGAAAAAATTCGCCGGCCTCCTTCAAGTTGGCACCGGGGGACAGGTTTACCCACTAAAAGAGAACCCTGGGCCCATGCCCTTTCCGGGAACATGATGGACCCACGAACCCGGAAAGGGATATAGACATGTGGAGCATGGACACGTTTTCATGATACCCAACTGGGCAACACCTCACGAAACATCCCACGAGACACCTCACGAAACAGCCCACGAGACACCTCACGAAACATTCCACGAGACACCTCACGAAACATTTCACGAGACACCCCGCGAAACATTCCACGAGACACCCCACGAAACATTCCACGACGACAGGCAACCACTCAACCAAGGCGGTGTGGTCGTGCTGGGGAGTGGTCGTGCTGGGGTGTGGTCGTGCTGGGGGGTGGTCGTGCTGGGGGGTGGTCGTGCTGGGGGGGTGGTCGTGCTGGGGGGTCGTGCTGGGGCGTGGTCGTGCTGGGGCGTGGTCGTGCTGGGGCGTGGTCGTGCTGGGGCGTGGTCGTGCTGGGGCGTGGTCGTGCTGGGGTGTGGTCGTGCTGTGGTAAGGTCGTGCTGGGGTGCGGTCGTGCTGGGGTGTGGTCTTGCTGGGGTGGGGTCGTGCTGGGGTGTGATCGTGCTGGGGTGGGGTCGTGCTGGGGTGTGGTCGTGCTGGGGTGTGGTCGTGCTAGGGTGGGGTCGTGCTGGGGTGGGGTCGTGCTGGGGAGTGGTCGTGCTGGGGTGTGGTCGTGCTGGGGTGTGGTCATGCTGGGGCGTGGTCGTGCTGGGGTGGGGTCGTGCTGGGGTGGGGTCGTGCTGGGGTGGGTTCGTGCTGGGGTGCTCCGCACCCTGTGATTTATCGATCGGGTCGTGCTGGGGTGTGGTCGTGCTGGGGTGTGGTCGTGCTGGGGTGTGGTCGTGCTGGGGAGTGGTCGTGCTGGGGTGTGGTCGTGCTGGGGGGTGGTCGTGCTGGGGGGTGGTCGTGCTGGGGGGGTGGTCGTGCTAGGGGGTGGTCGTGCTGGGGCGTGGTCGTGCTGGGGCGTGGTCGTGCTGGGGCGTGGTCGTGCTGGGGTGTGGTCGTGCTGTGGTGAGGTCGTGCTGGGGTGTGGTCGTGCTGGGGTGTGGTCTTGCTGGGGTAGGGTCGTGCTGGGGTCGGGTCGTGCTGGGGTGTGGTCGTGCTGGGGTATGGTCGTGCTGGGGTGGGGTAGTGCTGGGGTGGGGTCGTGCTGGGGTCTGGTCGTGCTGGGGTGTGGTCGTGCTGGGGTATGGTCGTGCTAGGGTGGGGTCGTGCATTTCGCTCGAGACATCCTGCCAAAATTCCAGGGTCCAGTCGTGCATCGTGCAAAAACAAACGTATTAGTCGAGACATCATCGAAATTCCTTCGCGCGGGGCGCTTTTCCGCGTCGCGGTCGGCTCTGCAAAACAAGCGTTTCGCTCGAGACATCCTCGGCAAACTCTGCGGAGCAAGCGTTTCGCTCGAGACATCCTCAACACACGAAAAAGTGGCCCGCACCCTGTGATTTATCGATCGGGATTTCAAAAACAAGCGTTTCGCTCGAGACATCCTCAAATTTTAATTCGCCGGCCTCCTTCGACCTCGTTATTTATCAGGAAAAAATTCGCCGGCCTCCCTCAAGCAGGCACCGGGGGACAGGTTTACCTACTAAAAGAGAACCCTGGGCTTAAGCCCTTTCCGGGAAAAATTCGCCGGCAATTCGCCGGCTCGTTATTTATCAGGGAAAAAATTCGCCGGCAATTCGCCGGCTCGTTATTTATCAGGGAAAAAATTCGCCGGCCTCCTTCAAGCAGGCACCGGGGGACAGGTTTACCTACTAAAAGAGAACACTGGGCCTACGCCCTTTCCGGGAAAAAAAACCAGAGAAACCCCGGAGACCCCCCACGTAGAGGGCTCTAAGTGGGACTTTGACGTCGTCGTCGTCGCCGCCGCCACCGCGGACGTCGTCGTCGTCGTCGCGCCTTGTCCCCGATCACTCGATCGGTGAAAGCGTGGGCTCTACAGACCCCCAAGAGACCCTCTAAGAGAACCCCGAGACACCCCACGCAAGGCTCTAAGATGAGACTTTGTCGTCGTCGTCGCCGCCGCCGCCACCGCGACGTCGTCGTCGTCGTCGCGCTGTCCTCGATCACTCGATCGTGAAAGCGTGGGCTCTACAGACTCCCCAGGAGACCCTCCCAGAGAACCCCAAGACACCGCTCCACGCAAGGCTCTAAGATGAGACTTTGTCGTCGTCGTCGCCGCCGCCGCCACCGCGCGTGGGCTCTACAGACCCCCAAGAGACCCTCCAAGAGACCCCCCACGCAAGGCTCTAAGATGAGACTTTGTCGTCGTCGTCGCCGCCGCCGCCCTGTCCTCGATCCCTCGATCGTGTACGCGTGGGCTCTACAGACCCTCAAGAGACCCTCCAAGAGAACCCCAAGAGACCCCCCCACGCAAGGCTCTAAGATGAGACTTTGTCGTCGTCGTCGCCGCCGCCGCCGCCACCGCGACGTCGTCGTCGTCGTCGCGCTGTCCTCGAGCCCTCGATCGTGTAAGCGTGGGCTCTGCAGACCCCCAAGAGACCCTCCCAGAGAACCCCCCGGAGACCCCCCCACGAGAGGCTCTAAGATGAGACTTTGTCGTCGTCGTCGCCGCCGCCGCCACCGCGACGTGGTCGTCATCGTCGCGCTGTCCTCGATCCCTCGATCGTGTAAGCGTGGGCTCTACAAACCGTCAAGAGACCCTCCAAGTGAACCCCAAGAGACCCCCCCACGCAAGGCTCTAAGATGAGACTTTGTCGTCGTCGTCGTCGCCGCCGCCGCCACCGCGACGTCGTCGTCGTCGTCGCGCTGTCCTCGATCCCTCGTTCGTGTAAGCGTGGGCTCTACAGACCCTCCAGAGACCCTCCAAGAGAACCCCAAGAGACCCCCCCACGCAAGGCTCTAAGATGAGACTTTGTCGTCGTGGTGGACGCCGCCGCCACCGCGACGTCGTCGTCGTCGCGCTGTCCTCGACCCGTCGATCATGTAAGCGTGGACTCTACAAACCGTCCAAGAGAACCCCAAGAGACGTCGTCGTCGTCGTCGTCGTCGTCGTCGTCGTCGTCGTCGCCGCTCCCAGAGCCTTCGGGGCCTCTCCTTGGCCCTCCTACGGAAAAACCTGCAAAACCTAGCGAATTAGTCGAGACATCCTCGAAATTCCTGCGCGCTGGACGCGGCACGCGCGAGACATCCTCGGAATTCCTGCGCGCGAGTCTTCCTTTGCATCCAAGTCCTGACCGAACTGATCTGGATCTGAAGCTCGAGCTTCCTGAACACATAGTAGCTGCCCCAGAGCTAATTGACAGGGGGACATGCCAGGAGGACGCGCCGCGAAACGTCCCCAGGGACGCGCCAGGCGACGTGCCAAGGGACGTGCCATGGGGTCGCACCGTAGGCCGTGCCAAGGGGACGCGCTACGGGACATCCTCAAAATTCCTGCGCGCGGGACGTGGCACGCGCGAGACATCTTCCGAATTCCTGCGAGCGGGACGTGAAAACAAGCATTTCGCCTGAGACATCCTCTGAATTCTGGCCCCCCACGAGGCCCCCGCTCGAGACATCCCCAAGTTTGCAGAAACCAGCGTTTCGCTCGAGACATCCTCAACAAATTATGAAAAACAAGCGTTTCGCTCGAGACATCCGGTCAAAATTCTAAGAAATCCTGACAAAACAAACGAATTAGTCGAGACATCCTCGAAATTCCTGCGCGCGGGACGCGGCCCGCGCGAGACATCCTTGGAATTCCCGCGAGCGGGACACGAAAACAAGCATTTCGCCTGAGACATCCTCTGAATTCTGGCCCCCCGCTCGAGACATCTCCAAATTTTGCGAAAACCAGCGTTTCGCTCGAGACATCCTCCACAAACTATGTAAAATAAGCGTTTCGCTCGAGACATCCTGCAAAGTTCTAAGAAATCCTGACAAAACAAGCGAATTAGTCGAGACATCCTCGAAATTCCTGCGCGCGGGACGCGGCACGCGCGAGACATCCTCGGAATTCCTGCGCGCGGGGCGCTTTTCCGAGTCGCGGTCGGGGCTCCAGACCCCGTTATTTTTCGAGGATTCTGCGAAAAACGCTCCGCACCCTCTTTTTTACGAGGGAAAGCGGGGGTCTGCGGACCCCGTTATTTATCGAGGATCCGAGATGGGGGGCGAACTTTCCTCGAGCGGGCACGCACAAAACGCACTTTTTCTAACATGATGGACCCACGAACCCGGAAAGGGATATAGACATGTGGAGCATGGCACGTTTTCACGATACCCAACTGGGCAACACCTCACGAAACATCCCACGAGACACCTCACGAAACATCCCACGAGACACCTCACGAAACATTCCACGAGACACCTCACGAAACATTCCACGAGACACCCTTTGAAACATTCCACGAGACACCCCACGAACAGGCAACCACTCAACCAGACACGCCACGAAACATTCCACGGGGTGCGACTGGGTGTGGTCGTGCTGGGGTGTGGTCGTGCTGGGGTGTGGTCGTGCTGGGGTGTGGTCGTGCTGGGGGTGGTCGTGCTGGGGGGTGGTCGTGCTGGGGGTGGGTCGGTCGTGCTGGGGGGTGGTCGTGCTGGGGCGTGGTCGTGCCACCCCGCGAAACATCCCACGAGACACCTCACGAACATTCCACGAGACACCTCACGTGACATTCCACGAGACACCCTTTGAAACATTCCACGAGACACCCCACGAACAGGCAACCACTCAACCAGACACCCACGAAACATTCCACGGGGGTGCGACTGGGGTGTGGGTCGTGCTGGGGTGTGGTCGTGCTGGGGAGTGGTCGTGCTGGGGTGTGGTCGTGCTGGGGTGTGGTCGTGCTGGGGGGTGGTCGTGCTGGGGGGGTGGTCGTGCTGGGGGGTGGTCGTGCTGGGGCGTGGTCGTGCTGGGGCGTGGTCGTGCTGGGGCGTGGTCGTGCTGGGGCGTGGTCGTGCTGTGGTGAGGTCGTGCTGGGGTGTGGTCGTGCTGGGGTGTGGTCTTGCTGGGGTAGGGTCGTGCTGGGGTCGGGTCGTGCTGGGGTGTGGTCGTGCTGGGGTATGGTCGTGCTGGGGTGGGGTCGTGCTGGGGTGGGGTCGTGCTGGGGTCTGGTCGTGCTGGGGTGTGGTCGTGCTGGGGTATGGTCGTGCTAGGGTGGGGTCGTGCATTTCGCTCGAGACATCCTGCCAAAATTCCAGGAAATCGTACAAAAACAAACAAATTAGTCGAAACATCATCGAAATTCCTTCGCGCGGGGCGCTTTTCCGCGTCGCGGTCGGCTCTGCAAAACAAGCGTTTCGCTCGAGACATCCTCGGCAAACTCTGCGGAGCAAGCGTTTCGCTCGAGACATCCTCAACACACGAAAAAGTGGCCCGCACCCTGTGATTTATCGATCGGGATTTCAAAAACAAGCGTTTCGCTCGAGACATCCTCAAATTTTAATTCGCCGGCCTCCTTCGACCTCGATATTTATCAGGGAAAAAATTCGCCGGCCTCCTTCAAGTTGGCACCGGGGGACAGGTTTACCCACTAAAAGAGAACCCTGGGCCCATGCCCTTTCCGGGAAAAACATGATGGACCCACGAACCCGGAAAGGGATATAGACATGTGCAGCATGGTCACGTTTTCACGATATCCAACTGGGCGACACCTCACGAAACATCCCACGAGACACCCCGCGAAACATCCCAGGAGACACCTCACGAAACAACCCACGAGACACCTCACGAAACATTCCACGAGACACCCCGTGAAACATTCCACGAGACACCCCACGAACAGGCAACCACTCAACCAGACACCCCACGAAACATTCCACGGGGGTGCGACTGGGTGTGGTCGTGCTGGGGTGTGGTCGTGCTGGAGTATGGTCGTGTTGGGGTGTGGTCGTGCTGGGGTGTGGTCGTGCTGGGGGGTGGTCGTGCTGGGGGGTGGTCGTGCTAGGGGGGTGGTCGTGCTGGGGGGTGGTCGTGCTGGGGCGTGGTCGTGCTGGGGCGTGGTCGTGCTGGGGCGTGGTCGTGCTGGGGTGTGGTCGTGCTGTGGTGAGGTCGTGCTGGGGTGTGGTCGTGCTGGGGTGTGGTCTTGCTGGGGTGGGGTCGTGCTGGGGTGTGGTCGTGCTGGGGTGTGGTCGTGCTGGGGTGTGGTCGTGCTGTGGTGGGGTCGTGCTGGGGTGGGGTCGTGCTGGGGTGTGGTCGTGCTGGGGTGTGGTCGTGCTGGGGTGTGGTCGTGCTAGGGTGGGGTAGTGCTGGGGTGGGGTCGTGCTGGGGTGTGGTCGTGCTGGGGTGTGGTCGTGCTGGGGTGTGGTCGTGCTGGGGCGTGGTCGTGCTGGGGTGGGTCGTGCGTGGTCGTGGGGTGGGGTCGTGCTGGGGTGTGGTCGTGCTGGGGTGGTCCGCACCCTGTGATTTATCGATCGGGTCGTGCTGGGGTGTGGTCGTGCTGGGGGGTGGTCGTGCTGGGGTGTGGTCGTGCTGGGGTGTGGTCGTGCTGGGGCGTGGTCGTGCTGGGGCGTGGTCGTGCTGGGGCGTGGTCGTGCTGGGGTGTGGTCGTGCTGTGGTGAGGTCGTGCTGGGGTGTGGTCGTGCTGGGGTGTGGTCTTGCTGGGGTAGGGTCGTGCTGGGCGTGCTGGGGTGTGGTCGTGCTGGGGTGTGGTCGTGCTGGGGTATGCTGGGGTGGGGTCGTGCTGGGGTGGGGTCGTGCTGGGGTCTGGTCGTGCTGGGGTGTGGTCGTGCTGGGGTATGGTCGTGCTAGGGTGGGGTCGTGCATTTCGCTCGAGACATCCTGCCAAAATTCCAGGAAATCGTACAAAAACAAACGAATTAGTCGAGACATCATCGAAATTCCTTCGCGCGGGGCGCTTTTCCGCGTCGCGGTCGGCTCTGCAAAACAAGCGTTTCGCTCGAGACATCCTCGGCAAACTCTGCGGAGCAAGCGTTTCGCTCGAGACATCCTCAACAACAAACATCTGAAAAACAAGCGTTTCGCTCGAGACTTCCTCAAATTTTAATTCGCCGGCCTCCTTCGACCTCGTTATTTATCAGGGAAAAAATTCGCCGGCCTCCCTCAAGTTGGCACCGGGGGACAGGTTTACCTACTAAAAGAGAACCCTGGGCCGATGCCCTTTCCGGGAAAAATCAGCACTTTACCTCGTTATTTATCGCAAATAATTTCGCCGGCGCTTGACCCGTCAGATCCGGGGGTAAACGGCTAAAAGAGAACCCTGGGCCCACGCCCTTTCCGGGAAAAACGGATTGCCCTGCTCCACCTGCACGTCTGCCCGCGGACGGGCTGTGATGACGCGCGTCACAGTCATGACCAAAGGCAAAGCATTGATGAGCTGATTGTTGTTCCCTCAAGGCAGCGCAATCGATCCCCGACACGCACACACGTCACAATCTTCAAGCAAACCTCCAACGACGACTGGGCCAACCTGCAGTAGACGAGCCCTCACGTAGAGTTTTGATTTGGAGACATAGGCACATATCGTGCCACCAGAGGAGCTGGTGCGAAGAACTCTCGACCAGATCCACTGGTCTACACTTAATGATATATGCCTATCTGCGTAAGTGCACCTGGCGTCCATGGTGGAAAAGATGGCGCTTGCCACAAGCTGGTGCAAAGAACTTCGAAATCGCGGAGATCTCTGGGATCGGTGCCAAGACTAAACTCTGCTCTTATTTGACGCAAACTCGTCATAGATTAGCGACGCCTGTTCACGCTGAAGCTAGCCAGGGCCCCAACGCGGGGCCTCCAGAACTACGAGGGCTGGGACGGAGTGGAAGGAGGGTAAAGGGGGGACGAGGAGGAGGAGGGAGGACCACAGAAAGAGCCAGGAGAAGGGAGGAGGAGGAGGAGGGAGGAGGAGGAGGGAGGAGGAGGAGGGGGAGGAGGAGGAGGGGGGGAGGAGGAGGATGAGGATGATGAGGATGAGGATGATGAGGAGGAGGAGGAGGAGGAGGAGGAGGAGGAGGAGGAGGAGGGAGGAGGAGGAGGAGGAGGAGGAGGAGGAGGAGGAGGAGGGAGGAGGAGGTAAAGGGGAGGACCAAAGAAAGAGCCAGGAGCACCACAGGGCCGCCCCTGCGCCTTGTGAGCGACGTTTCGCGGGGAGGACCGCGGCGAAGACTGCCGAGGGCGGGAACAGAATAGAGAAAGACTCATCTCGGGGCCAAAGTCTGTGGACCGACTGTTCTCGGACCGCGACGTCGCGCAGCTGAGGTCCCCCCCTCGCGCTGACACGAAAGTGGCTGAGCGGCTCTGTAGACACTCACCTCGAGATCTGGCGCGATGCGCGCAAGACGCAAGGACCAAGCGCTGCTGAGCTGGTACTACATTCCTGCATGAAGCATGCGCGGGCTTACGCCCGAAAAGGCCATGCAGAGCAGGGCTGCGCCCATCTCGATAGCCTGTCGCCGCAGTGCGCTGTGAGCGCAAGTTGTGATTCCGGATCAGAGGCGCTACTCGCTCGATTTTCTAGCTATGCCCAGCGCCCTCACAAGCCCCCGCCCCCTGTCCCCCCCTGAATGACAACAGGTACATTACCAGCCTGGAACATATCCCTATCCCTATGCTGGGCACCTCCTCATCACGATGCCAATCTGAGGGATTCCATTATTTTTTGAGGGCGAACCCCTAAGATTGTCATCGCCTTTTGGCGTGTCAATCTTAGGGATAGGGATACGTTCGAGGCTGGCAAGTACAGGGAGTCGCTGTGATCGTGCGCATTTGCAAGCATCTGCGCCAGTTCGTCGTCGTCGTGTCGCTGAAGGGGCCCTGGGACACACAAATAAATACACACAAATAAAACGATACGCGCGGTCTCCTGAGTCGCGCGGTCTCCTCCTCCCACCGCCCCTCCCCGCTCCCTTCTGCAAGAGCCTGGGCATGCGTGCCGCTTAACAAGCGGCACGCGTCAGAACCTGCTCGCGGATCTCGCACGCAAACTGACGTGCGACGCCGACGCTTTCGCGCCAGTGGCCCAAATCTAAAACCGAGGCGGTGGGGTCTCCACCACTGCTAAAAAGTACGCGATGCCTGGTCAGACCAGCTGGAGCGCTGCAGCTGTTGTACATGCAAACCAGACGCCTGAGACCTGGGCGAACACTCGAAGAATGGTCGTCCCCCCCTCCTCCTTCGGTAAACTCCAGGGCCCGCGAACCCGTGAAGAAGCCAGAACATGATTTGATCCTGCCACGTCTGACGTACGCTGCTGCGGCACGCTGTGGTACGCTGTTGTATGTAAAACAGGGCTAGGATCGGGATAAATCGCTCCAGAGCGTTCCGGAGCGCTCTCAGAGCGTTCCGGAACGCTCTGGAGCGGCCGCGGCGCCCAATACATCCTCCAAACCCGCCGATTCTCAGAGATTTCGAGTTATCCCGATCCGATTTTGTCCCGATCTTCGCGTCGTTTGATTGTATGCCAGTGTGTGCTACGCTGCGCTCTGCCGTGCGGCGTGCTGCACTCTGCCCCGCAGGCCGGCCGCGCGCCTCGTGGGCGACTCTGCCACGGGGGCTCGCCGCCGCCGCCGCCGCCCCAGCGCGGCGGCTCCCACGCCGCGTCGCCCAGGCCCGCGAGGCGGGCGCCAGGCTCGCTCTCCGCGGCGAGAGGCTCGCTCCCCACCCCCCGCGGACGCATCTCTGCGCAGGAAGCGCGCGACGCTCACCGCTGTTCCGCCCGTCGCGTCTGGAAGCAGGGGACAGGCGAACTGAGGGAACCACGGGTCGAAGCCCTCACCAGTAGAAGCACGCGCCGAATGGTGTGGCACACGTGTGATACACGTGTGAAGAATCCGACGCCCCTATGCTCGATACCCCCTTGTCGGCGCGTGGGAAAACGCACGTGAATGCGCACGCGGGAGCCGTATGTTCGATACTGCTGAACGTCGCGCAAAGTTTTTACCGATAAAGGATCCAACGCCCCCATGATCTATGCCCCTGGCGTCTACACACTTAACATGATCGACCCACGAACCCGGAAAGGAATATAGAAATGTAAGGCGTTGCAACATTTCAAAGACACCTGATTGGGCGACGGGCACATGCAATGCTGAATGTATCGATGATGATGTACTGTGCCGAAGGCTGTGCTGTGCTACGCCGTGCTGAACTGCGATGTGCCATGCCGCGATTGTGCTCTATATAGCGTTGTGGATCGAGTCCTCCCTGGCATCCGAGTCCTCACCGAACTGATCTGGAGCGTAAGCTCGAGCTGCCTGAGCAGATGGTAGCTGCCCCAGAACTAATCGACAGAGGGAACATGCCAGGAGGACGCGCCGCGGAACGTCCCAAGGGACGCGCCAGGCGACGTGCCAGGGGACGTGCCATGGGGACGCACCGCAGGACGTGCCAAGGGGACGCGCTACGGAACGTGCCAATGGACGTGCCGAGGGACGTGCCAGGGGACGCGCCGCGCGACGTGCCAGGTGGACTCGCCACGGAACGCGCCAAGGAACGTGCCAAGGTGCATAGTTGAGTATATCGATCTTGATGTACCGTGCCGACGGCTGTGCTGTGCTGGGCCGTGCTGAACTGCGATGTGCCATGCCGCGATTGTGCTCTACATAGCATTGTGGATCGAGTCCTCCCTGGCATCCGAGTCCTCACCGAACTGATCTGGATCGTAAGCTCGAGCTGCCTGAGCAGATGGTAGCTGCCCCAGAACTAATCGACAGAGGGAACATGCCAAGAGGACGCGCCGCGGAACGTCCCAAGGGACGCGCCAGGCGACGTGCCAGGGGACGTGCCATGGGCACGCACCGCGGGACGTGCCAAGGGGACGCGCTACGGAACGTGCCAGTGGACGTGCACCGCGCGACGTGCCAGGGGGACTCGCCACGGGACGCTCCGCGGAACGTGCCAAGCAACATGCCAGGCTGCAATGCTAAGGGTATCGATATTGATGTACCGTGCCGAGGGCTGTGCTGTGCCTGGGCGACCTGGACACGTGAAAACACGCGTTTCGCTCAAGACGTTGTCAGCACATCCTCATGCTAGACATCCGCCTGGGCAACCTGGACACGTGCAAACAAGCGTCTCGCTCGAGACATCCTCAACAAATGCTCATGCTAGACATCCGCCTGGGCGACCTGGACACGTGAAAACAAGCCTCTGGTTCGAGACATCCTCAACAAATCCTCATGCTAGACATCTGTCTGGGCCACCTGGAGGCGTGAAACCAAGCGTCTCGCTCGAGACATCCTCAAGACCTGGGCACGTGAAAACAAGCAATCCACTTGAGAGATCCTCAGAATTCAGGTCCCCAGGAGAGGACAATCTATAACACAGAACAAGCGTTTCGCTCGAGACATCCTCAACAAATTCTGAAAAACAAGCGTTTCGCTCGAGAGATCCTCAATTTTTAATTCGCCGGCCCTACGCGACCTCGTTATTTATCGCAAAAGAAATTCGCCGGCCCTACAGCCGTCAAAACCGGGGGGAAACCAACTAAAAGAGAACCCTGGGCCTTTGCCCTTTCCGGGAAAAACACGTGCCCTACGCGCACGCGACACACGTATGTTCGAGACCAACCGTCGCACACTTCATCTAGTGCGAGAAAGATCCGACGCCCCCATTCTCGATACACACCGTGGCGCCTACACACGTCAAAACAAGCGCCACATGCGCACGCACCAGGCGCATGTTCGAGACCCCCCCTCCGTTACCCTGCCTTTGAAACAGATAGATAGGACGCCCTCTGCTCAACATCCCTTTAGTCGACGGCCAAAAAGCACGAGCCGAGACCTTTCCAGGAGAAGCACGCGCCAAATGTGCACGCACCATACGCATGTTCGATAACTGGTGTGGCACACGTACTTTGACGTGTGAAGAATCGAACGCGCCATTGCCCGCTACCCCCTTTGGCGCCTCCACATGTGGAAACATGCCTTAAATGTGCACACGCAAGCCGCATGGTCGAGACTCCCAATTCCGCACACCCGCGCCTCGCCCCTCTCATGGAACCCCTCCATAGAAAATTCGCACCCAAGAACGTCATCACTCGTACCTCGCTCTTTCCGTTAACTGGGCCGGCACGGAGACGGAAAGAGCGCTTCAGGAACTTACCCGAGATGGCTCGTGGCACCCGTCGCTCCTGGGAGCCTGCGCGGCCTGGGACAAAGTGTCAAAAACCCTAAGGGTTTTCCCATGTGTCCCTCGAGATGTTGTGCAACACAATGTTCTTTGATATTTTTCTGAAGGCGCCGTCCTGGGAGGCTCGTCTCGGCGGTGCGGCCGGAGCCCCACCGATGTGTACGCATTCAATGTTACACAGGTTTTGGAGCGATTTGCAGGGACACACGGGGATAACGCTGGGTTTTCCAAACAAGACCAAACTACAGGGTGCCTTGGTGTTAGAGCCTAATACTTCACTGCTCTCTGTTGGGACCCCTGGTGTTCAGAGCTTTTTACGTCACTGCGCTCTGGGGAGCCGTGATGTTCAGAGCTTGTTACGTCACCGCTCGCTGTTGGGAGCCATGGTGTTACTTGGCGTCTCCGGGGTTTCTTGGGGGTGAATGGGGGGCCCTTTGGGTGCCCTGTTGGGCCGTCTTGGGGTCCTTTTGGTTGGGCCGTCTTAAGCTATGAAAGACCAAAGAACAACTGACTCTAGGCCCCCGAGAGGCCTCGACGAGGCCCCAACGGACATCCAACAGACCTCAGACCCACAATCCAGGCGCGGTGGCGGGATGGGCCGAAGGCCATAAGATCCGCCACCCCCTGTCGATTCATCGCAGGGGTGCCTGGCGTGCTAAACTGTTTCGGTTTTGGTTTTGGTTCTTTTTCCAAAAGAACTCCCCCTGGGGCTTCGGCCCGTCGCGCCAGGGTCCCGGAAGGATTGCCCAGGACCGCAAACGACCTCAACGTCCGCAAGAAATTCTCCAAGACGGCTCAAGATGGCTCCAAGACGGCCAACATGGCCCAAGATGGCCTCCAAGATGGTCCAAGATGGCCTCCAAGTCCGCCCAAGAGAGGAGGAGATGCCTCCAAGTCCGCCCAAGAAACCTCCAAGACGACCCAAGACGGCCCACGAGGTGCCCAAGAGGCCTCCAAGACGGCCCAAGAGGCCTCCGAGAGGTCCTCCCGGAGGGCCCGAAGAGGCCAAAATCACCCAAACGGCTTCCGACAGCGTCAGATGGGCCAGGAGCCCACCAAGATGGCCGAAATTGGCTCGAAGCTGGCCCAAGACGGCCCAAGAGGCCTCCAAGAGGGAAGCCAGATAAGGCCAAAAACATTGATGTTCCTAAGGTTTTTGAAGGATTTTGACATTTGCTTCTTTTCGGCCATCCGAAGACCCGATACGGCCCAAGAGCCCCCCAAGATCGCCCAAAGATCGCCCAAGAGGCCTCCAAGATGGCCCCAGAACGGCCTAAGAGGCCCCCTAAGACGGCCCCAAGAGGCTCCCAAGACGGCCCAGGAGGCTTTTAAGACGCCCAAGATGGCCTCCAAGACGGCCCTGGAGCATTCCAAGAGGGCCCCAAGTCGGCCCAGAGGGGCCCCCCAAACGGCTTCCGACGGCGTCGGACGGGCTAGGAGCCCACCAAAACGGCCGAAGATGGCCCTAAGATGGCCCAAGACGGCCCAAGTACCGAAAAGGGCCTCCAGGAAGGGCCGAAAAGGCCAAAATCATTGATTTCCCATGAGTGTTTGAAGGATTGTGACATTTGCTTTTTGTTCGGCCTTCCGACGGCCCGAGACGGCCCAAGTGCCCCCAAAGATCGCCCAAGAGGCCCAAGACGGCCCCAAGAGGCCCCCAAGACGTCCCAAGGGGCCTCCAAGACGCTCAAGACGGCCTCCAAGATGGCCCAAGAGCCCTCCAAGACGTCCTCCGAGAAGGCCCAAAAGGGTCAAAATGGCCTCCAGACGGCCAAGATGACCTTCAAAATGCCCACGTGTTCCCCGAAGGCTTTGCAAACCGATTCGGGGAACACATGGTCCGATAGCTTGGCAGGTCTGGTTTCAACGTTCGGCCACATAGGCGCTTCCAAGAAGGCAAGGGGCGGCGGTGATTCGCCGTAGGCGTCTTCGATCTGCCGCCCCCTGTGGTTTGCCACTAGGGTGCACGGCGTACTGGATTTCTTGTGGCGCTTGGTTCTTTAAGAACTCCCAGCGGGGTCTCGGCCCACCCGGCTGGCCACCCGGAATCCCCAGAAAAACCTAACTCCATTGGCCCGATCGCCTCCATCACGGCCAAGATGGCCTCCAAGACCCCTCCAGTATGACAAAGATGACCGAAGTGGCCTCCAGGACGGGCCCAACATGCATCCAGGACGGCCCAAATGGGAGCAAGAGAGCCCAAGATGATCTTGGATGGACCCAAGAAGGCCCGAGATGACCTCGAGATTGCCCAAGAGGCCGCCAAGACCGAGGTTCGGCTGGACTAGCAAAACTTCACCTAGGGAGGAAGGAGAAACAGAGAGAGAGGGGGGGGGGGGAGGAGGAGGAGGAGGAGGAGGAGGAGGAGGAGGAGGAGGAGGAGAAGGAGGCGGAGGAGGAGGAGGAGGAAGAGCAGGTCGACGTCGGAAACAATCTCCTCAGGACCACCCTGGAATTCCTTGGGCTTGCATGGAGATTGGGCCTCCTGGCCATCATGGCTCACCCTGCCCCCGCTGAACATCGACCTGGGATCCCGAGCAGTTGGCCTCTTCCTAGCTTCCGTCGGACGGCTTCCCAAAAAGGTGTTGCGTTGCATTGCATTGATCAGTGAATGTTTGGCCAGTTAGCCAAGAAACCGACCTCGCTCTTGGCTGTGTGGGCGCCGGTGTTTGGTCAGATGGTGAGATAAGAGCCACATAGGCGAAGATGCCAAACATCGATCCCACGTCCAGGTTCTGGAAGGTAGGCATGCAGATGGTTCGTGGATTTTCGCTGGTGCAAAGTCGTACCCTTCTGAGTTGTCGTTTTCTTGCTAAAGGGATGGTCGCGGCTGCCCAACTGCAGTTCGCAAGTGACCCTGGGCCGCCCCCCTTGGTTTTGGATGAGGCTCGCCTCCCTTTCTGCGTGCCCTTGGACTCGTGTCATGATTTCCAGCGGGCCAGAAGCTATCATCAGGATTCCCTATTCCACTCTCCCGACGCGGTCTAGACGTGCGCTGCACCATAACTCTAACAGTACCCTCTGGCAAAGGATTGACTGCGCCTGTTTTTTGAGCATGCTCTCTGTGCGCGGCACGTTAACTCGCAGTACTCAGGTGAACGTAGACGTTTCGATTCCTGGGATCAGCAGCTTGAGAAATACCTTGAGCCGCCCCTGCGACGCCTCCTGAGTGCAGGTGTTGTTTGTGATCTCCCCGGGACTGGGGCTTTAACCGAATATGTGGAGGTTATGGGATTGAGCTCTGGTGAGGGGGGATCTTTGAAGGGGCCCCACGACACACAAATAAACACACACACACACAAATAAAAGGATTCCCCATATTTCCATAGTTTCTGGGGTTCTGTCTTCCCCCCCACTTCCCATATTTTCCCATATTTTCTGGGAATCGAGGATTAATTGTGTCTGTGTGTTTCTTTTCCTCCTGAATGAGGTGTGCACGCTGCCGCGATCGCTGCCTCTCCTGCCACTGTGCCGCCGCTCTCTCTCTCTCTCTCTCTCTCTCTCTTCCTGTCTGAACAGGTGACACATGTATTCTAAGCTTCATTGGCCGACCGACTGACAGAGGAAGAGGAGGAGCAAGAGGAGGAGGAGGAGGAGGAAGAGGAGGAGGAGACTACGGTAAGGAGTGCCCGCCCTTCTACTGCTGCCGCTGTTCCTCCCAAGCCTGCCCCTTCCCGTCGATGCCCTCCGTCAGCGAAGTATCGGATTCCTTCAAACGGTCTGGGATGCTCCCGCTGCGAGGCCACGCGGCTCCTCGCAGCCAGAGATGCCACGCTCCTCACCAGCGACCTCACGAGCAACGTGGTCGATGAGAACGGCGGCGAGCTCGTTCCAGACCTCTGGCTGCCGACGCTGCAGGCGCATGCTCCACCCCTCGAGGCGGAGCTGGAAGGCCTCCGCCGCGGCGCTGGCCGCGCAGCCCAGCGGTGCGCTGCCGGAGGGCTCTCGGCAGATGCCGACCACTGCGCGCCGCACCAGCGCGTCGATGGCACGCCTGTGGCCCTCTGGACCGCCCCCCTTCGGCGCCGGGTGCCCGTCGCCGGTGGCGGCGGCGAGCTCCCCGACCGTCTGCCCGTGGGCCTCGACGAGCGCCTGCAGGTCGGGGTCGCTGCCCCGGAGCTCGGAGGAGAGCTCGGGCAGCGCATGCTCGATCAGGGGGCCGTTCAGGTCTGGCGCCGAGAGGAAGCTGAGCCACACGAGCCTCGGCAGGACCAGGAAGACGTCCGCGTCGCGCTCTGCGCCCATGACCGCCAGCTCGGGCGCCGCGGCGCACGCCGCGCGGACGAAAGCGACGGCGCCATTTAGCGCGCACAAGAGCCGTGGGTCGGCAAGGTACCGCGCCGTGGCAGTCAGACTCTCCACAAAGTAGGCAAGTCGGTCGACGAGGCCGGGGTTGTTCGCGAGCTGGCCGTCCACGAACTCCCAGCAGTGCCAGAGGTTGCTCAGGTGATCCCGGACGGCCTCGAACGCGTCGATGGCCCGAGTGGCGAGGGCGTGAGCAGGGCCAAGTCTCTGGTGATGATTCTGCAGGCTGGTGGACTCCAGGATGGACCTGGCCTCCAGGAGGCCTCGCGTGACGAGTCGCCAGTCAGCAGCGCGCGTCCCGTTCTCAACGCCGGCCGCGTTGCTGAGCAAGATGAGCACCCTCACGAGCTCGCCGAGTTGCTCCTGACAATACGCGCCGCCCCCCTGCGGGTCGTCGCCGTCGCTGCAATAGCACACATCGGACAGGTCCCGCTCGCAGACGCATGCCACCGCCAGCAGCTCTAGCGCCTGCTCCTCGATGGCCATGGAATCTATCACGTACGCGTGCTCGAAATTCGCCCAGGCAGCGTCGAGTTTCTCCAAGGCGCCCCGCAGCTCCGCGTTCAAGCTGATGTCCCAAGGCCGTGCGGCGAGCTGCTCCTCGTGCAGGCGCTTCAACAGTCGCCCGAGCTCCGCCCACGCGTGGCGCATGTGGCCCGCGAGGATCATGGCCGTCGGGCTGAGCTCGAACCAGCGCCCGTTCATCCAGATCATCTGCTGGTTGCTCGCCTCAAGCACCTCAACTCTAAGCAAGCGGGACTGCCCATGCCATATCTTCTGGTACTTAGGGGCGAAGGACTGGCGGTAGTGGCGTGAAGCGGGCTTCACCTCGAACTCCTGGAAGGCGGCGTCCAAACACTGGAGATAGCTCGTCACAACCATGTAGCCCTTCTCGCTGTTCGTG
This sequence comes from Prorocentrum cordatum, assembly GCA_963575745.1. NCBI lineage: Eukaryota > Dinophyceae > Prorocentrales > Prorocentraceae > Prorocentrum > Prorocentrum cordatum. The sequence continues at coordinate 279,305 of CAUYUJ010016257.1, forward strand.
TCCACCTTTCGCCCCGTTGTGACGAAGCGCCTTCGCCACAAGACCAACTTGCGCGTGATCTCCAACTGCACCGGCGTCCAACTGTTCGGCGCCACCATGCTGATCACGGTGTGGTGGTGTGGGGTGTGGTCGTGGGGCGCACCCGTGATGGTGGCAAGGGAGGTGAGCTGGGACCCCCTCCAAGCTCCAGGCTGTGCACCGCCAGCCTTGAGCCAAAACTGATGGCTACGGCAAAACAGAATTCTGACACCGCGTGAGCCGTCCGATCTTGAACGGCATCCCCGATCCTGGAGATCCCCAGAGGGCCTAGTGGCTGCCGGCCAAATATTCCACAAGGATTTGGCGCCGTGGGTTGTTCTCTGTGGGCCCTGCGTCGGCGGTTCAAGGATGGGGCTCTGATGAATGGGGCCCTGAGCATCGGAAGGGACCCCAGGTTGAATTTACACTGGTAGAGGACCCCTCGTCCTTGCAGCCCCATCCCACAGAGCCCCATCATTAAACCACCGAGTTCAGGGAAGGCCGCGCGCAGCTCAGTCGCTGCGCCTCGAGCGGCTCTCGCCTCGAGAGCCCAGAGCGCACTTCTCATTCCGCCCGCCACCCACCAAGCCGAAGACGGGCGCCCAGCCCTGCCCAGACCAAAACTGTCGGGCGTTGGCAGAACTGGGTTTCGTGGAACCTGGTGTAGAGATCTGTACCGGGGGGCCCCCTCGCCCCATCTCCACGAACCGGAACTGCCGTCACCCGAAAAACACCAGCTGCGGCAAACTGGTGTAGTAGTGAATCTGGCCAAATCAGGGGCCCCAGGGCCCTACCACTATCGGCTGCACGTAAGAGTGACCCTGGGTAAGAGTGACCTTTGGTGCGCGGCTTTTTGGGGGGCGCGAGGAGGCCAAACACAAGCGCGCAAGACGCTGATATCGCAACGAGCGCGGCGATCGGGGGACCCCATTTGGCCCGCACCAGAGGTCACTCTGGCGAAAGGTCACTCTTACGCCTAGTCGACACTGACCGGCTCCCCTTACACGGGGCCCTGGCCATACCCGACACCGACGGCGGGCCCCAGGGGCCCGCCCCCGCACGAGCCCCGGAGGGGGGGCCCGCCGGCACGAGCCCCTGGGGAGCGACGGACGGGCGACGGCCTGGCGAGGCCGCCGCCGAAGCGAGCACGGCTGGCGGACACCGCAGCGGAGAGCCGAGGAGGGCGGCGGCGGCGGCGCAGGTCCCCGGCCTCGCGCTCCTCCCGAGCCTTCTCGCGGTGCGCGCGGGCCTCCTCACCTCGGCGGCCGCTGCGCCCGCTCCCGCCGCCGGGCTCCCCTCGCCCAGGGCCCCGAGGGGGAGGAGGGAGCCAGACCTCCATGGGGCTGGAACGCATCGAGTCGGAGGCTTTCCTGCTCCTTCGGCCTCCAGGGAGAAGTCGTATTCTGGGCCCGTGGGAGCCATCAGAGAACGACTCAGGCTAAGACCCCTCCTGCTCTTCGATCCTCAAGTTTCGCGGCGTCTACGGCGTTTGGAAAAACTCTTCAAGCCTCCACGGGCCCCGTCCTGCCGTCTCCCCTGCTCCTCCTCCTCCTCCTCCTCCTCCTCCTCCTCATCCGCCTCCTCCTCCTCCTCCTCCTCATCCTCCTCCTCCCTCCACCCCTTCCAAATCCTCATTGTCCGCCTCCTCAGCTCCTCCTCCTCCTCCTCCTCCCTCCTCCTCCTCCTGCTCCTCCTCCTCCACTTCCTCGTCCTCCTTCTCCCTCCTCCTCCTCATCCTCCTCCTCCTTCTCGTTCTCCTCCTCCTCCTCATCCTCCTCTTCTTCGCCTCCTCCGCCCTCCTCCTTGCTCCTCTCCTCCTCCCCCTCCTCCTCCTCTCCTCATCCTCCCCTTCTATTCTCCTCCTCCTCCTTCCTCGTCCTCCTCATCCTCCGCATCATTCATCATCATCATCAGCATCATCATCATCATCATCATCATCATCATCCCATCATCATCATCACCATCACATCACCATCATACCACCATCACCATCACATCACCAACAATCACCATCACATCACACCACCACCACCACCACCACCACCATCATCATCATCATCATCATCATCATCATCATCATGATCATCATCATCAGCAGCAGCAGCATTATTATCAGCATCAGCATCAGCATCATCATCACCACCACCACCACCATCATCATCATCAGAATCATCATCATCATCATTACCATCATCATCATCATCATCATCATCATCATCATCATCGTCGTCGTCATCATCATCATCAGCAGCATCGTCATTATCAGAAGCAGCATCATCACCACCACCACCACCACCATCATCAGCATCATCATCAGCATCATCATCAGCATCATCATCTGCATCATCATCTGCATCAACAGTATCATCATCAGCATCATCATCATCATCAGCAGCAGCATCATCAGCATCATCATCAGCATCAGCAGCATGATCATCAGAATCATCATCATCACCACCACCACCATCATCATCAGAATCACCATCATCAGAATCATGATCATCATCAGCAGCAGCAGCAGCATCATCGTTATCAGCAGCAGCATCATCAGCATAAGCAGCAGCAGCAGCAGCAGCATCAGCATCATCATCATCAGCAGCAGCAGCATCATCATAATCGTCATAAGCATCATCGTCATCACCACCACCAAAACCATCATCATCATCAGCATCATCATCAGCATCATCATCAGCATCATCATCTGCATCGTCATCTGCATCAACAGAATCATCACTTGCATCATCGTCATCATCATCAGCAGCAGCATCATCAGCATCATCATCAGCATCAGCTTCATGATCACGAGAATCATCAGAATCATCGTCATCACCACCACCACCACCACCATCATCATCATCATCATCAACATCATCAGCATCATCATCAGCATCTTCATCAGCATCATCATCATCATCATCATCATCATCATCATCATCATCGGCATCATCATCAGTATCATCAGAATCATCATCACCACTACCATCATCATCAGCATCATCAGCATCGTCATAATCAGCAGCATCATCAGCATCATCATCTGCATCATCATCATCAGCATCATCATCATAAGCATCATCAGCATCATCATCCTCATCATCAGCGGCAGCATCATCCTCGTCATCATAATCATGAGCATCACCAGCATCAGCATCAGCATCAGCATCATCAGCATCAGCAGCAGCAGCATCATCAGCAGTATCATTCTCATCAACATCATCAGCAGCATCAGCATCATCATCATCAGCAGCATCATCATTATCAGCAGCAGCAGCATCGTCATCATCAGTGTCTTCATCCTCCTCATCATCAGCATCATCATCAGCATCATTAGAATCAGCAGCAGCATCAGCTTCAGCATCAGCATCAGCATCATCAGCATCAGCAGCAGCATCATCAGCAGAAGCAGCAGAAGCAATTATCATCATCAGCAGCAGCATCATCATCATCCGCCTCCTCATCATCATCATCATCATCACCACCATCAGCATCATTGTCATCAACATCATCAGCAGCATCAGCATCATCAACATCGGCATCAGCGTCATCAGCATCAGCAGCAGCATCATCGTCATCATCAGTGTCTCCATCCTCATCATCATCAGCAACCTCAGCGTCATCAGCATCATTAGCTTCATCATCAGCAGCATCAGCTTCAGCATCAGCATCAGCATCAGCATCAGCACCATCAGCATCATCAGCAGCATCAGCATCAGTAGCATAATCAACATCAGCATCATAATCATCAGCATCATCAGCATCATCATCAGCATCGGCATCATCATCATCATCATCATCATCATCATCATCATCATCAGTATCATCATGATCATCATCATCATCATCATCATCATCATCAGCATCATCATCATCCTCATCCTCACACACACCCTCATCCTCATCATCATCATCATCATCATCATCATCATCAGCATCATCAGCATCATCATCATCACCATCATCATCATCATCATCCTCATCATCATCATCACCATCACCATCATCATCATCATCATCATCATCATCGTCGTCATCATCATCATCATCATCATCATCATCATCATCATCATCATCATCGCCATCATCATCATCAACATCATCATCCTCCTCCTTCTCTCCTATTCCTCCTCCTCCTCTATCCTCCTCCTCCTCCTACTACCTCCACCTCCACATCCTGATCCTGTTCCTCCTCCTCCTCCTCCTCCACCTCCTCCTCCTCCTCCTCCGCATCATCATCATCATCATCATCATCATCATCATCATCATCATCACCATCATATCATCATCATCATCATCATCATCATCATCATCATCATCATCATCATCATCATCACCATCATCATCATCATCAGCATCATCATCAGCATCATCATCATCATGATCACCATCATCATCATCGTCATCATCAGCATCATCATCAGCATCACCATCAGCATCATCATCATCAGCATCAGCATAAGCATAATCGGCATCGGCATGAGCATGAGCATCATCACCAGCATCATCAAGATCATCAGCATCACCAGCATCACCAGCATCAGCATCACCACCACCATCATCATCATCATCATCATCATCATCATCAGCAGCATAAGCATCATCATCATCAACATAATCAGCATCATCATCAGCAGCATCATCATCACCATCATCATCAGCATCCTTATCCTCAGCATCATCATCATCATCGTCAGCATCATCGTCGTCAGCATCATCAGCAAAATCCGCAAACTAAGCAGGGTCCTCCTCCTCCTCGTCTTCCTTCTTCTCCTCCTCCTCCTCCTCATCATCATCATCGGCACCATCATCATCACCATTACCATCAAAATCACCATCATCAGCAGCATCATCATCAACAGCATCATCATCAGCAGCATCATCATCAGCAGCACCATCATCATCTGAAATCATCAGCATCCTTATCATCAGCATCAGCAGCATCGTCAGCATCATCATCGTCGTCCGCATCATCAGCAACATCATCAAAATTACCCTGGCGACGTACCCAACCCCTGCGCAAACGCGGGGCGCAAATAGTTTAGGACATGGTGTAAGGGGGGCGATGAAGGAGCGAGGGTTACATATGTCTGCAGACGGAATTCGGGAGACTCGCAGGACACTGGCTACAGGACAAGGACTAGATAAAGCTGATTAGTTACAATCCCTGAGCAACCCTAGCCACTTCGAAAGCGGGGATCTCATATCGCAGCCCCCGAGAGGTGGCGAGGTCTAACTTGAGTCTGCGGCGAGGTCCCAGAAACAATAACAGTTCGAGCATAAATCATGGCTCTGAAATGGGCCCCATGCTCACAGGTGGTGAGAACTCATATGTTTTACTAGATAGACATGTGTTCACATACATCTGTAGGCAGGTCTGCATATACATATATACACATTCACATGCATATACATACAAGCATGCATACATGTATACATGTATACATATGTATGTATGCATAGATAAATATATATATATAAGATATGATATGTTCTATATATGTTGTAAATATACGGATATACACCCGTATTTACTGAACTCCTATACGCTGGAAGACAGCCAGGTGAAACCATCCCGCCCACAACACGCGCTGGCTGGAAGATCGCACAACACTCTCGTCAACCCTTCCCCCCGCTCAGGCCAATCACGGAAAGTTATCCTCGAAAAACATACCGCACTGCTGTCACATCGCTGGTGGTGGGATCCCGAATAGGTCACGCTCCCTCTTCGCATTCCCGGCACACTGTTACAAGCACAGTTACCATGATCAGTACACTCATCATTGCTACCTACACGCGCTCCGCGCCGACTCCATGACATTTACCTGGGCCCCCTTTGCACGGGAACTTGTAACTACCTGGCGGCACGGGGCCTTTCTCAACCGTATCAGGCTGTCTTCACGAAACAATTCCCACTGCCCCTGGCACGCTGCGGCCACGTGGATAAACTCCGCAGCCCTCTGCATTGCCAAATGTCTCCGCCTTCAGCGCAGTCCTTTTTTTCCTCCCAAGTACATAGATCCATGATGCGGATCCCTCCGCTCCACTGACGTCCCAAACTCCCTGCATCGCACACGTACGTCCATCCTCCCTCCCACCGATCCCTCCCTGAACCCACCGTCCGCCTGGACCCATAAATCTTCAGGGAACCAGACTACCCGTCGCAAAGTCACGCTAGTCATCGTAAGACATCCTTCCACCCTCCTCCGTCGCAGCCCTGACGTGGCCAACGCGTCGGCTCGTGTATTCGATTCCCTCGAAACGTGTTCCGCCCACTGTCCTTCCATTATGGCACAGTGCTCGGTGCATCCGTTGTACTGCCTGCACCTGTCTCGGGTCCTTACACACAGCCACGCAACATTTTTGTCGCCGGCGGCGAGGCAGAATGGCTACACCAGCGAGCAGCCACACAAAACACACACACACAATTCACAAGCAACCTATAGTCAAATTGTATCCTACATTTGGCCTGGACAGTGGCTGGCAGAGGGAAACTCCAACTGGTCGGTTGCCAATCCGGGTCGCTGGATGTGTGTGTGTGTGTGTGTCCCCACGAGGTCCCTCTGCCACCCCCGCGTGTCATTGTCGGTCGTGGTCATCCAGTGGTTGTTTTATCACTACTCTGCCGTGTCAAGCTGTTGTCCCTTTACAAGTGCTGCCGCTTCCACATCGCCGCTCTTCTCCTGCCCGCTTCCTGAACACAGGGTTGGACTCCGAGGAATCTTGGTGACTCTCGGAGGCGGGAGGTCTGAGAGAACGCGTTTCACGGGCGCTTGCCTTGGGAACATTCGGAGGCACGTTTCGAACCAGGGGGTGGGCCCCCCCCCCAACACTCGGCACCGTCGATCAAAACAGGGGGGACTCCCCTCCCCCCCTAAACCCCCACCCCTCCCGAATCCCGGGGGGGGCCCACCGCGCCTAGCAGCGGCAGCATCCTGGACCCCCTGGGCGTGGGTTCTTCGGGGCCACTCACCCACCCTGCAAAATCATTGCCGGGACCCCCCCCACTGCGCCAGCACCGCCAGCATCCTCCTTGCCGGGGCCTCCCCGCCGCGCCCAGCACCGACAGCATCCTGGACCCCGTGGGCGTTGCTGCAAAATCCTTGCCAGGACCCCCCCACCAAGCCCAGCACCGCCAGCATCCCCCTGGGCGTGGGCTCTTCGGGGCCACCCACCTTGCAAAATCCTTGCCGGGACCCCCCCCATCGCGCCTAGCACCGCTGGCCTGGACCCCCTGGGCGTGGGTTCTTCGGGGCCACCCACCCACCCTGGACACCGGACAAGGGCCAGGGCCCACCGGCCACCAGTCAGGGCCAAAAGAACTGGAGGGAAACTGGAGGCTGGCCCCTGTCACCTGCCTCCAGATTTCCGCACGGCGGCCTTACGCAGCGAGAGCGTCGGCGTGTCACTGGCGGCGTGCAGCCGTGACAGCCCGCGCGGGGCCGCCGCCGAGCCAACGAGCCGCCGCCGAGGCCCGCGCTTTCCGACCGCATCGCCTCGGCCTCCACCCGCGCCGCCTGCAGGCTGGCCGACAGCTGCGCCGCGCTTCCCGACCGCATCGCCTCGGCCTCCGCCCACGCCGCCTGCAGGCTGGCCGACAGCTGCGCTCGCTCTCGGAGCAGCGCGCTGCGCTCGCGAGCCTGCGTGGGGGGGGCTGCAGCGCCAGGCCCAGCCAGGCGCAGCGCAGGCATGGACCTCCATCGAGTCTGACTCTTCTTCTGCGTGCTCGCCCTTTTTGAAGTCGTTTTCGAGCGCCGGGAACTTCAAAGAACTGTTGAGGATGAAAGCTGGTGTAAGGAAGGGACCGAGAGGTCTGGGCGCCCGAGACTCGAAAATATGGAGTCGTCGGAAATCTGGGTGCGGCGCTGGGCACGGCTGGGCGCAGCGCAGGGGGTGGAGCGCAAAGCCGAGTGGCGAGTGCAACCTCTTGCCTGTTCTACTCAGCGCAGCCCGCCGCCCGATGGACATCAACGGCGTGCCGACCGAGTGCAAAGTCGGACAGGATGCAAGGTCGAGGAGGGGGAAGGATAGGAGGACTCGCAGAGGACGAGGATACTCGAGAGGGAGGGGGCGACAGGGAGCACGGGGAGGAGCTGAGGACAGGGAAAGAGGACGAAAGGGATTGGGGAGACGAGAGGAAAAGAGGGGGAGAGGGGGGGGGGGGAGGATGATTGGGAGAAAGGAAGACCTCTTGCCTGTTCTACTCAGCGCAGCCCGCCGCCCGATGGACATCAACGGCGTGCCGACCGAGTGCAAAGTCGGACAGGATGCAAGGTCGAGGAGGGGGAAGGATAGGAGGACTCGCAGAGGACGAGGATACTCGAGAGGGAGGGGGCGACAGGGAGCACGGGGAGGAGCTGAGGACAGGGAAAGAGGACGAAAGGGATTGGGGAGACGAGAGGAAAAGAGGGGGAGAGGGGGGGGGGGGAGGATGATTGGGAGAAAGGAAGAGGCGGACAGAGGGAGAGGGAGATCGGGAATGTCCTACCGCAGTAGGTCGCTACTCGCAGCGCGGTAGCAAGAGGCCAATCCAAGACGCGCTAAACATGCCCCTCCTCCTCCTCCTCCTCCTCCTCCTCCTCCTCCTCCTCCTCCTCCTCCTCCTCCTCCTCCTCCTCCTCTGCATCCGCCTCCGCCTCCGCCTCCGCCTCCGCCTCCGCCTCCGCCTCCGCCTCCGCCTCCGCCCCCGCCT